>JAVJHY011529182.1:0-12067 GCA_035593235.1 Phascolosoma agassizii | reverse complement strand
GCGGGTTACGCTGACACCTCCAGTTTCAGTCACGCTTTCAAGCGCTGGATCGATCAAACCCCGAGCAGCTATCGCAAAGGTACTAATGTAATGAATCATCCCCACCCATACTAGTCCCAGCGGGAACCTTCTATTTAAGATCTGCTGAGGGCTTTACCGTTAACAGGAGATTGTCATGAGCATTGATGTACTGGGTATCGATATCGCAAAGAACACGTTTCAACTTCACGGTGTCGATCGTGTAGGTAAGGTGGTTCTAAAGAAACGACTGGCTCGAGCCAAGCTATCAGCCTATATCGCCAACCTACCCATCTGTACGATTGTTATGGAGGCATGTGGTGGCGCCAATTATTGGGCAAGGACATTTATGCAGCTCGGTCATAGCGTCAAGCTGATTAGCCCACAGTTCGTCAAGCCGTTCGCGAAAACTAACAAAAACGATGCCAATGATGCGCAGGCTATTGTGGACGCTGCGAGTCGACCGACGATGAACTTCGTCCCGATAAAACAAGTTGAACAACAAGACATTCAGTCAATCCACCGGGTACGAACCGGGACGGTCAAGAATCGAACCGCGTTGATCAACGAGATTAGAGGTTTGTGCCTGGAATATGGTGTTGTTCTTGCGCCCGGCGCAGCCACAGTCAAGTCAGCTCTGATCTCGGCTATTGCGGACGGTACCAATGAACTCACGCCTATGTCTCGGGAGTCTATGCAGGATCTCTACGATGAACTGCTGCATATTGAAGTCCGCCTAAGACGTTTGAATACAACAATCCGGCAGTGGTGTCGGAATAACGAGAAATGTCAGCGGCTCTTGAATGTGCCGGGTGTGGGTGAATTGACCGCCGCCGCAGTGTTAGCCGCAGTGCCTAATTCCAAAGAGTTCCGCAATGGCCGATATGTCCGCCTGGCTTGGGCTGGTTCCGCAGCAATCTTCCAGTGGAGACAAGCGAGTACTGCTAGGGATCAGTAAACGGGGTGATCGCTATTTGCGAACGCTATTAATCCACGACGCCAGAGCCGTATTAAGTCGAAACAAAAATGCTCGAATCATCTGGGCGATATTGAATACCGGGGAGGATTTTAATCCGCGCATACAATCCACCGCTGCTTGATACTCAATATCGAAAAGTTGAACTTAACCAACCGAACACCACCAAAAGTTTGCTACCGTTGATTGGAATGATGACGAATAGGTCGGACCGGCTTTTATAAAACCTGGAACTTGTCACGGCCCATTGAGGCCATGGTACTGATGAGGAATAAGAGAGCGGATTTACATCAGGGCACAAGCATAGCTTGCATGCCGAATATATGAACGCAAATTAGACCTACGATGCTATCGGAAATCAACTTGCAAAAGGGGATGGTTAATATATGACAAGTTAATAAATGGGACGTGGCACAACGATTCATATTCCAGTTGGAGGATAATTGGTGTATGGAAAATGGACGTTATTGCCCCTCTAATGCCTGTTAACTCTTTACCAAAGGTAGATCGTGCCCTTGCAGGTAAACCATCTGCTGCGCACCAATGGTTGCTTGCCTCCATTGAGCGTGTCAGCGCGCGTAATGCGCTATTGGTGGTACAACAGGGTGACCAGTTAAGGTCTTTGGCCCGGGTACCGGCGACTGAGCGTCCGGATCGATCCATGATATTGGTAGCAGACCGCGCTCTGCGAGAGAAGAGAGTTCTTGTTCGAGCAAAAAAAGGTTCACCAGGCGAGCCGGAGGATTCCCAGCAATCGGTCTACGTAGGTTTCTCCATGCGCGTTGCTGGACGCCCTGGCGCGGTGGTATTTCTATTGTTGGTTGACGGCTTAGAAGACGACGCAACCATACTAAAAAAAATAGGTAGCCTGATACTGCGGCGGGCCGAAGATCAAATGGATAGCGTTGTACCAGTCGCTACTGCTGTAGCGCCTCGGACGCAGAACAGTGAGTTGCACCCGCTCGCTGCTGGCTTAACCAAACCGGTAGCGTCAGAAGATACCTTATCGGAATTGGTTGCAGAGCAAGGCGTGTTACTGGCCGCGGTTGCAGCATTGGTCGATCAAGCGGATCTAGATCAGTCGCTGCATGCGTTTGCTTGTCGGGCGGCGGAGCAATTTCGCTGCTTGCGAGTGTATGTCGGCTGCGTGGTCGGTCGACAGATTGTTATCCGAGCAGTATCTGGGCTCGTAGACTTTGATCCACGTTCTGCCGTGATGGTGGATGTGGTACAGGCAATGAACGAAACCCGAATGTTGGCTTGTGCCATTCGGGTACCGGATACCTTCGATGAACAGCCTCCCCCGCCAAACCACGCGTCGCTCGCCGAGCAGCTGAATAGTCCCGCTTTGATTAGTGTACCGCTAACAACAACTGACTCCATCGTTGGCGTGTTGATGCTGGAGCGCGACCGATCGTTTGATGCTGGCGAGGCTGCGCAGTTGGAACGTTTGTCTTTGCTGGTTTCTCCGATGCTGGCGTTGAAGACAACCGAAGCCATGAGTGCTTGGCAGTGGCTACACCGATTCTGTAGACGCGGGCTGGCTTCGGTGTTTGGCTCAAAACGCATTGGTTTGAAACTGACGTTGTTGTGTGTCGCGTTCTTGGTAGTTTTTTGTTCAACCTATACCCAGACTTTTAGAGTGGATGCGGATGCATCAGTTGAGGCTAGAACACAGCGTGCAGTGGTCAGCGGCCTTCCGAGCTTTCTCAGTCAGGTCGAAGCCCGCGCGGGCGATATCGTGAAACGCGGTGATGTGCTTGCCCAGCTTGACGTAGAAGAACTGCAGTTAGATCGGATCAAGTGGCAGGGCGAGAAGGAAAAATTAAGCAAGGAATATCGCGCGAACCTGGCCCAGCGGGATCGTTCCAAAGTGCGAGTGCTTGAAGCCCAACGTTCGCAGACGCAAGCCAAAATCGATTTAATCGACGCGCAAATCAAGCGCGCGACTCTGCGCGCTCCAATTGACGGGGTAGTGATTTCTGGGGATCTTTTTCAATCTCTTGGGCGTCCCGTAGAACGTGGGGAACTGTTGTTCGAAGTGGCTTCGCTTGACGATTATCGTCTGATATTGAAGCTGGATGAAAAAGATATTGGGTGGGTGCAAACGGGTTCCAAGGGTCAGCTGCGACTGCGCAGCTTAACCGACCGAACTTTCCCATTTCAAGTATCCAGCGTAACGCCGGTATCGGAGCCCGGAGAGGGGGCTAATACCTTCAGAGTTGAAGCCACATTGGAGAATTTGCCGGAAAGTCTGCGTCCCGGTATGGAGGGTGTTGCTAAAATTGAGGTTGAATCCCGCGCCGTGGGTTGGATCTGGACGCGTTCTTTTATTGATTGGATCCGGATGCAAATCTGGAAATTTGGCGGCTTCTAATGTCGGAGTCTCTGTTTAGCAAGCAATGGTATCGGGTAAGTGGATTACGCCCGCAGATTAAAAACCATGTGATGGTGCGTCGACATTACTATAGAGGCGAACTCTGGTATGTGATTAGCAGCAAAACCCATCAGTCTCACATTCGGTTAAATGCGCCTGCATATTACCTGTTTAGACAGTTTAACGGCCAGCGTACTGTCGAAGAAATCTGGAAGTCCAGCCTGTCGGCTTTGAATGATGATGCGCCCACCCAAGACGAAGTTGTATCGTTGCTGAGTGAGTTATTTGAAGCAACGGCCGTAGACTTCCAACAACAGTCTGACGTTGATCAGCTGTTTGATAACCATCGCAACCAACAGTCACGAACCGCAAAGTCGAGACATTTGAATCCGCTGTTTATGCGCTTTGGGTTGTTCGACCCGGATGCATTGATACAGCGTACATTGCCTGCCCTAGAAGGACTGTTTTCGCGTGCAATGCTAGCGTTCTGGTTAACGTTGTGTGCGGTAGCGTTGTTGGTTGCGGGCTATGCCTGGTCGGATATTGCCCAAGGCCTCAGTAACGATCTTGCATCCACGCGTAACCTGCTCATCATCTGGTTCGTTTTTCCTATTATGAAGCTGTTGCACGAGCTTGCCCACGCATTGGCCGTGCGCCGCTGGGGAGGAGAGGTGCACGAGTTCGGAGTAGCACTGCTTGTGTTGTTGCCGGTTCCGTACGTTGATGCCTCACAATCTTCAGGTTTTGCCAACAAGTATCGCCGCATGGCCGTTGCTGGAGCCGGTATTGTTGTTGAATCGACTTTGGCTTGCCTGGCATTGTTGATTTGGGTGTCAGTTGAGCCAGGGTTGGTCCGCGATATTGTTTTTAACGTGATGCTGACCGGCAGTGTTTCGTGCTTTCTGTTCAACGGTAATCCGCTGTTGAAGTTCGACTCTTACTACGTGCTCAGTGATGCAATCGAAATTCCGGCCTTAGCCTCGCGATCTAGTCGATACCTGCTCTATCTGCTACAACGTTATTTGTTCGGCATTTCGGCGAGATCGCCAGTGACAGCTGCAGGTGAACGACCTTGGCTCCTTGGCTACGGAGTTCTGTCGACTTTGTACCGGTTGGCATTAACCTTTGGAATTTGTTTGTTTGTTGCCGGTGAGTACTTCTTTATCGGTATCGGGCTAGCGATCTGGGCCATGTTCGTCCAAGTGCTAGTGCCCCTCGCGAAAGGCTTGCGTTTTCTTGTCGCTGATGAGCGCCTGCGTACTCACCGATTGCGGGCAAACACACTGGTCATAGTTATTCTAGCTGGGTTTGTGGGTATCACTGGGTCTGTAAAGATTCCACATGTGACCGAAGCGAGAGGGGTTGTCTGGCCTGTAGATGACGCCATGATCAGGGCCGGTACTGACTGTTTGGTTGAGGAGGTGCTGGTAAGCAATGGCGAGACGGTGGCGGCAGGCGCTCCGATACTACGTTGTGACACGATGCTTTTGCGATCGGAAGTCGCGCAGCTTCGCGCAGAGTTGTTGGCAGCGCGCGCCGCTTTTTTTTCGACACGCGATCGAGTTGAACGCAACATGCGCAACAACGAAGTGCAGATTACCGAAGAACTGTTAGCAAGGGCGCAGGAGAAGCTTGCGAAAACAACCATCGTCAGCGCGACGACGGGCGCCCTCTTCGTGTCTAATGCAGCCAACCTCGTTGGTCGCTACTTTCGTCAGGGCGAGATGGTGGGCTACTTACTCAGCGACCAGAACATCTCGATCCGCAGCATGCTCGAGCAAGAGCGTATTGCGCTTCTTGGTGATCGTATTTCCAAGGTTGAGGTTATGTTGGTGTCGCGGCAGCGCGTTCATTCTAGTCATATTGTAAGGCGCATGCCGGCGGCGAGTGAATACCTAGTCAGTCCTGTCTTGGGTGAAATGGGCGGAGGCGATCTAGCAGTGCGCAATGAGGGAGAACAAAGACCCCGCTTGCGCGAAGCGGCATTCGAGTTAGAGATTGCTCTGCCAGAAGCGCTCCGTACCAGCCTTGTTGGTGAAGCCGTGCGAGTGAGATTTGATCACGAGGCTGAATCGCTGGCCATGCAATGCTATCGGCAATTGCAGCTGCTGTTGCTGAGGCGGTTTAATGTCTAGCAAGGGGAGCACCCTAATTGAAAGGCCCGGCTACCTGTTGAACTGGTATCCGGAGAATATCGGTCAGCAGCCTGAATTTGTGGTGCGACTTGCTAACAACATGAAATGCTTGCTACAGGCTAAAGGTCAGTATTTCAAAGCGTTTGGTGCCTCGTTGCGCAAGATAGATAGTCACGCCGTTGAATTTTCAGGTAGTTCCCTAGACGAACAACAGACTTGTATCGACCAACTTCGGTTCGATTTTCGGAAAGATGGGTTTACCCACACTCATTTGCTTAGAGCCTTTGGTGTCATAAAGACTGGCGTGCACGAGGTGTTCCAGTTTGATCTTCACAATGAGCAGTTGTTTTGTGCATGGGCACTGATGCATGGTCTGTTACCGGAAATGGCTACTGGTGAAGGCAAGTCGGTCACTGCGGCGTTTACCGCTATCGTAGCGGCACTGGGTGGTATGCCGGTCCATGTGATCACCACTAACGATTACCTGGTGGAGCGAGATGCGCAATCCATGCAACCGCTGTTCGATCATTTTGGGGTCAGCTCCGGGTATGTAACGCCAGATCATTCAGATGAGCAGCGCCGCGATGCGTACGGTTGTGATGTTTGCTATGTCTCTAACAAACAGCTGGTATTCGACTATCTTCGTGATCGACAGACCCTGGGTAATCGCCCCAACTCGCTGACGTCAAAACTAAGGTCGGTGATTCTTCCAGGTGGCAAGCAAGCGTTGTTGCGGGGGCTATGTTTTGGAATTGTAGATGAAGCTGACAGCGTGCTTATCGACGATGCAATTACACCGCTGGTGTTGTCACAACTGTCAGAAAACGGCCAGGATATAGGGCAGTCGCTAACCGCAATTAGCCTGGCGCAGCGGCTGCAGTTGGGCGAAGACTTCAAGCTTGACGGTCGAGTCAAATCAGTTTCTATTCTAGAGCAGGGTGAGGAGAGCCTCAGTGATGCGGTGCGCGGACTCGATGGAACTTGGAAGAACCGCCGCTATCGACATGAGCTGGTGCGACAAGCTCTGTCGGCGCTGCACTTGTTTCAGCGCGATGTTGATTACCTGGTGCGCGATGGCGAAGTGGTGCTGATCGATCAATCGACAGGACGGGTAATGCCTGACCGAAAGCTACAGCATGGACTGCATCAAATGCTGGAGGTAAAGGAACGTTGTGAACTGAGCGGCCGCGCCGAAACGCTATCCAGTATGAGCTTTCAAACATTTTTTCAACGTTACAAGCACCTGTGTGGCATGACGGGTACCGCGCGAGAGGCGAGCGCTGAATTACGGCGCGTTTACCGACTTGGCGTTGTCAAGGTGCCCACGCACAGCGCCAGTCTGCGGCTACTTTGTGCTCCGAGTTTTGCGCAAACGAGCGATGAACATGCACAAATGCTCCTCGCTGCGATAGCCGAGCGACACCGTGCTGGCCAACCGATTTTGATTGGCACCCGGTCACTCGCGCAGTCAGAACGACTTTCTGACCTGCTGGAAAGGCAGGGATTGCCGCACACAGTGCTCAATGCGCGTCAGGACGAGGATGAAGCCTCAGTGGTGTCACGTGCTGGCGACCGCGCTGCAATCACGATTGCGACCAACATCGCAGGACGCGGAACCGACATTCCCATCTCGTCAACCATTGGTGGATTGGGAGGGTTGCACGTCATTGTCGCTGAGTTGAATGACAATCCACGGGTAGATCGACAACTCATCGGGCGCTGTGCGCGGCAAGGTGACCCTGGCTCTTATGAGTACCTGCTGAGCTTGGAGGATCCGCTACTACAGCGTTACGCGGAAAACTCCGTACGTTGGCTTCGAATTGTCAAGAAGTTGACGGGGGTTAGAGTCTGGCATCGATTATGCATGGTTATCTGCCAACGTGCCCAGCGAACGCAAGAGCGTGCCCAGCGTTTGGCGAGAAAGCAGGTAGCAGTCGCAGATGTGCTGATGCAAAAGCGATTAACATTTACAGGCTATAAGGAGTAACGGTCAGTGTTCACCCTAAATCCATCGCTCTCAATGCGCGTTATGTTAGCGAGTTTTTTTGCGTTGTGCTCGCTCGTACCAGCTGCTGCGCAAAATCTAGCCGAGACCAGGTTTGATTGCCTGATCGAGCCCAAAATGACGGTGATGGTTGGTGCTCCGACACAAGGCGTTATTCGCAGTGTCGATGTGGAACGCAATCAATCGGTGAATCCTGGTCAGTTGCTGGCAACTCTTCGCAGTGATGTGGAGCAGGCAGCGCTGGAGCATGCGCGCGTGCGGGCGACGATGAAAAGCGAAATTCAAGCGCGACAGGCAGATCTAAAACTCGCGCGGGTAAACATAGAACGCGTTAAAGAACTCTATGCCAAAAAGATGGTGCCCTCCCAGCAACGAGACGAAGCCGTCGCACATTTAGAAGTTGCCCGCATGGCAGTATCCCAAGCGAAAGATAACAAAACCCTGTCTGAATATGAGTTCTCACGTGCTAAGCAAATTTTGCGGCAGCATCAGATTCGTAGCCCCATCGCCGGTGTTGTTGTCGAGCAACGCGCGTTTCCGGGAGAATTTGTGTACGAAAATCCGGTGGTCACCATTGCTCAGATTGACCCGCTGGTTGTTGAGGCAATTCTTCCAGCACGCCTGTATGGCACAGTGAGTGCAGGTATGACGGCTGTCATTGTGCCAGAAATTGACCTGACAGGTCCGATGACGATTAAGGTGACGGCTACCGACAAGCTGATCGACGCGGCTAGTGGGACTTTTTCTGTGCATCTGGAATTGCCTAATCCTGAGAATCGTATTCCAGGTGGACAGCGCTGCACCCTGACATTTTCAGCCGCAATCGGTGGTGATCAAGTGGCCGCTGTCGGTGCAAAGCGCAGTGAGACCTAGGGCGTGTCGCGCAATAAATCGAGGTTTTGGCGGCGGCGACTAAAGCGCAGAATCGCCAAGGAGCAATCGACAGAAGGCTTGCGCTCCGAAGCACTAGAGCCGCGCGTACTGTTCTCGGCTGACCTGCCCTGGGTGGGTCCCGAGGCGTCAGAAACTGACGCATTTGAGCAGTCTTATGAGCAAGCGTTAGCACCGGTTGCGCAACCTACTTTAGCGATGGCGCCGGCAACACAGGCAGAGCGTCAGAACTTTGTCGTGATAGACCCGAGCCTGCTGGCGCATCAGGATATCTCAGCCATTGAGGCACAGAATCAGTATGAGTCGTCCGGGTTCGATGTGGTGGTATTGGCAAGTACCCTAGATGGCATCGACCAACTCGGTGCGTTGCTGTCAACCGACACTTCCTTCGGCTCCATTCATGTATTGACCACCGCACAAGCAGAAGGGCTTACCCTGGCGGGTGAGCCAGTTGGCATCAATGAGGTGCTGAACAGTGCGCCAGAGATTTCCGCATGGTCGGATCATTTAGATGCCACAAGTACCTTGAGTTTTCAGGCCGTTGATCTAGATCAGTTTGCTGGCGCAGACCACATGACTGATTTACTGGCAACCCTTACCGGTGCCAATGTTCAGCTGAATGCGTTCGAAGGCGCTGATGCCTATCCGATCGCGCAGCCTGAACAGCAGGTCCGGCGCGAAGTGGTGTTTGTTGATACTTCAGTGGATGGCTACCAGGGGTTGCTGGACGACATTCAAGCCTCTGGTGGCTCTGATCGTACGTTGGAAGTGGTACTGCTGGATCCAACTCGAGACGGTGTGCTGCAGATCAGTGAGCACCTACAGGAATACCAAAACTTGGATGCCATTCATATTGTTTCACACGGTACCGACGGTGCCATTCAGCTAGGGTCCGGTAGCCTGTCAAATGATTCTTTGGACGCCTATGCGGGTGCGTTGGTGGGTTGGCAGGCGGCGCTTTCCGAAGATGCGGACTTGTTGATTTATGGATGCGACCTGGCCTCGTCCTCGACAGGCGAAGATTTGATTCGCCGTGTGGCTAATCTGACCGGTGCCGATGTTGCGGCGAGTGACGATTTGACGGGCGCGTCCGCGCTCGGTGGCGATTGGGACTTGGAATATCTCACCGGTACGATCGAGACTAGCATTGCTTTCAGTGAAGCTGCGCAGTCAGGGTTTGAGTCTGTGTTAGCAACCTTTGTTGTCGACAACACCAATGATTCGGGTGCCGGTTCACTGCGAGAAGCAATTCTGGATGCCAATGCCAGCTCTGGCACCGACGGGATTTCGTTCAGCATTGCGGGTACCGGTCCACACATAATTAATCTGACCAGTTCACTGCCTGACATCACCGAAACCGTATTCATCGATGCGAGCAGCGAGCCGGACTACGTTGGCGACCCTGTCGTTAGAATCGATGGTACGTCAGCCGGTTCCGGAATCAGTGGACTGACGTTCAGTGACGGCTCCGATGGCAGTAGTCTCAGTGGCTTGCAGATCACCAATTTTACCAGTTTTGGCATTCTGATCGAGTCCGGTGCGGATGACATCACCATCCTGGGCAACTGGATCGGTACCACCGGCAATGGCTCGACGGGTGTTGGAAACAGTAATACCGGCATCAATGTGCAAGGTGCCGATGCCATCATCGGCGGTACCGGTGCCAATGAAGGCAATGTGATCACCAATAATGGCAACGATGGCATCTACCTGAGCGGCCCGGGTGCAGTCATCCAGGGCAATATTATCGGTCTCGATCCTGATGGCGTTGGCGGCTCCGGCAACGCTGATGTCGGCATCACAGTGCTATCTAGTGCAAACAACACCATCATCGGCGGTACCGACCCGAATGCTGGCAACATAATTTCTATGAATTATGAAGGCATCGAGATCAATTCCAATAACAACACGATCCAGGGCAATTATATCGGCACCGATATCACCGGCACTCTGGACCGCGGTAACCGCTTCGATGACGGCATAGAAATCCAGAACAACGCCACCGGCAACCTGATCGGCGGCACCGACCCGGATGCTGGCAACCTGATCGCGTACAATTCACTCGATGGTGTCAACATCGTTAGCGGTAGCGACAACACTGTTCTCGGTAACGACATTCATTCCAATGGTGAACTGGCCATCGATCTTGGCGCCGGTGCCAACGGCGACCAGGCAGCGCCCGTTCTGTCGAACGCTGATATCTTTGGCAGCCAGATCACCATTACCGGTAGCCTGAGCTCCAACGCTAACAGTTTTTATCGAATCGAGTTTTTCGGGGCCAACCAGACCTATCTCGGATATGCCAATGTCGCCTCCGATGGTTCGGGTAACGCCACTATAAATTCAATTCTGACAGCCAATGTCGCGGACGGCGCACCGATCAGCGCGACCGCAACCGAAAGCGACGCGACTTACACCACGTTTACCGGATCGTCCGAATTCGCTGTGAATATAATAGCCAGCGAAACCATTCCGATCGGCCACTGGACATTCGATGCCGATGCGACTGACTCCAGTGGTAATAGCAATGATGGCACGCTCACGAATGGGGCTTCGATCGATCCGGCCGACGCCACGGATATTGTTGGGGAAGGCAAACTCTCGCTGGATGGAACGAATGATTACGTCGACCTAGACGCCCATGTGAGCGACTACAGCGGGTTAACACAAGGGACTATCTCGGCGTGGATCAGGATCGATCCCTCAGAAACGGGGATACTCTCGATTTGGGGGTTGAGCGATACAGGGAATGCAGATTCAACGTCGGTATTTCAGGTTGACAATGGCAAGCTCTCGTTCACTGCCGGTAATGGGTCGGCCATTACTCTTTGGGTAGAGTCGACTGATTCCGTAAACGATGGCAGCTGGCACCATGTGGCGGTCACCGTAGATGGGACGGGCAATAAATTATTTATTGATGGTACGCAAGCGGCAGTGACATACAACGTGGGCGACAGTTCCAGTACTAATTTTTTTGATGACATGTCTGGAGCAAATGATTTGGCCATTGGCGCCACGAGCGTCGTTGGGTTCGATACGTGGCATTTTAGTGGTTTGCTTGATGATGTGCGGGTCTATAATCGAGCACTCACCACTGGAGATATGAATGTGCTCTTTGCCACAAGTCAGTCACTGGTGGTGGATACCACCAGTGATGTCTCTGACGGCGACACTTCATCAATTAATGCTCTGTTAGCTTCTAAAGGGCTCGATGGGAGGATCTCTCTTCGGGAAGCGATTGAAGCCGCCAATAACACCGCGGGCACCGACACCATTACCTTCGCAGGGGCTGGAACCTACACACTCTCCCTAGCGGGAACCGGCGAAGACGCCGCCGCGACCGGTGACTTAGATATCACCGATGACTTAATCATTTTCGGGTTGGGTACGGGCTCCACCATTATTGATGGTGGTGGGATCGATCGCGTTTTTGACATTTTGAACAGTGCGAATGTCGAAATTTCAGGAGTGATCATTCAGGGCGGATTGACCGCAGGAACCGGCGGTGGAATCTTGGTGGGCTCGACCAGCTCTTTGACCCTCACGGATGTGTCTATCCAAGACAATTCCGCATCAGGCGGAGGGGGATTGTTGAATGATGGAATTGCGGATTTAGAGCGCGTGTTACTCACTGGTAATTTGTCATCTGGCGAAGATGGCGGCGC
>JAVJHY011529074.1:0-12069 GCA_035593235.1 Phascolosoma agassizii | reverse complement strand
CTCTGGTTGGAGGTATTTATGCCGCGGGCAAATTAGATGAATTTGAGCAATGGCTTCGCGCTATCACTAAACTTGAAATTGTCGGTTTGCTCGATCTGTCATGGCGAAAAAGTGGTCTTGTTAAAGGCGACAAAATCATTAATTCACTCAAATCCTTAGTAGGTGATGTTTTGATTGATGATTTACCGATTTCTTATACGGCTGTTGCCGCTGATATTATTAATGAAAAAGAAGTGTGGCTATGCTCGGGTAAACTATTCGATGCAATTAGAGCCTCTATTTCATTGCCACTATTTTTTACGCCCTTTAGATATGGCGATATCGATCTCATTGATGGTGGCGTGCTGAATCCGGTCCCGATTGCACCAACATTTAACGATAATACTGACTTAACCATTGCCATTAATCTAGGCGGCAAGCCTGAACAAAACACCGCTGTAAGCATTGAGAATATTGTTGATCAGGCTTCCAACCCTCTGACTAAAAAGATTTCGGAGTTCATAGATCGTTTTAACGATTCTAAACAAGAAAAAACCAATAATGATTGGGGAGCTTATGATGTGGCAAACCAGGCGTTTGATGCCATGCAAAGTACAATTGCAAGACAGAAACTCGCCGCATACCCACCCGATCATTTTGTAGAAATCGCTCGCAATGCCTGTGGCACTCTAGAATTTTATCGCGCAGCAGAAATGATCGATTTGGGCTACCAAAAGGCTGAAGAGAGTTTATCTGCTCTAAAAAAATAATACGGTGTACCGTTTATAAGTGAATAACGGAGTGTACGATATTCGTCTCTATTCAAGCTTCACTTAAAAATGTCCATGCGACTATGCGTGTAATTTTATTACCTTGTACCATTTCTAGTTCTTTAATATCAGTCGCATCTAGTTTACGCAGTAATTTTATGGCTGGTTTTACATTTTCTGCCTTTGAAACCAAGCTGGTAAACCAGCGACATTGACTAGAAAAGAGACGGCTTTCTTTAATCATTTTTTTAAGAAACAATTGCTCGCCCCCCTTGCACCATAACTCACCTTCTTGACCACCAAAGTTTAAATTCGGCTTGGAGTGAGCGTTGTGAGTAATGACTTGCTCACCTCGGTTGCGAGCTAAATTATCAACTTTACGCTGGCTACCTTTGATAGCTTCTTCTAATGATGCATGAAAAGGAGGATTGCAAACACTGACATCAAACCATTCACCTTGCTTGATTATGCCTTCAAATAGCTTATTTTTATCCTGCTGAAAACGAAGTGTCAGACGCTCCTTTAGTGAGGGGTTTTTAGAAATAATCGTGCCGACATTATCCAAGGATTGACGATTAATATCACTTCCCACACATTGCCAACCATAAAGCTGACACGCTAATAGTGAATAAATGCCATTAGCACCAATACCGATATCTAGTAATTTAATATCCGTATGCTGCTTAGTGAGTGTCGAACTAGGAGCAGCAATACCTAATAATTCAGCGACATAATGAATATAATCAACTCGGCCTGGTACTGGAGGGCAAAGCGCACCTTGTGGAAGTTGCCAATCGTTAATATTGTAGTGATGTTTTAATAAGGCTGTATTGAGTGCATTGACAGCCAATGGATCAGAAAAATTTATCGACAAATCACCATGAACATTAGTGCTTACAAACTGTTTAAGTGCCGGAGAGGATGAAACTAACTCAGTAAAATCATAGCCTTCTCGATGCCTATTTCTAATGTGCAAACCTTTATTAACATGCTTATTTTTACTGTGGTGTGATGTTGACACTAGAGTCTGCTTTTAAGGATGGTTAATGAGGTATCAGCTATATTATAAACATCTACAAACATATCAGCAGTCCTTAATTCTTATCCATTAATCCTGATTGCAAAAGCAATGAAGTGCCAAATTCTAGTAACCGCTACCTATAACGTCATAGCCATAGATAGTTCCCCTACTTTCTACATTGATTATGTCACTCTCAGCAACTATAGTGTTGCCTCCATATTGATGAATGGAAGAATTGATAGAGCACTAATCGCAGCAGCATTAGCTACTACTATATTGTCTGGCTGTGCATCGATACCAATGGAAAGTACTGAGCAGTCTAATATGGCTAAAAAGTTCGCACCACCATCTCATGAAAATGCAGGGCTTTATATACCGTTCAGATATTTTGGGCTCAGCCTTAAAGAAAGACGTCTGGGTTGATGATAAATGTATTGGTGAAACGGCTCCCAATGTGTTTTTTTATGAAGAAGTTGCAGGAAATAAAGAGCACAAAATTTCAACTGAGTCAGAGTTTTCACCTAATGATGTGCTTCTTCAAACCGAAAGTGGGAAGAATTACTTTATTAGACAATACATCAAACTAGGTGTACTTGTTGGCGGTGCAGGCCTTGAAGTAATTGATGAAGAAAGCGGTAAAAAGGAAGTCCAAAAATTGAAAATGGCTAAAAAAGTACTTGCAGTCAATAATTTAAGTTTAAAAGGTAAAAACCTTAAAACTTTTGTCTTAACAAAAAAGAAAGCCGTAGTGTATTCACTACGGCTTTTTTATTAATAGTTTTCTATTTTTTTAAATATCAGACTTTTACATTGATATTATTACCCACATTACCTTGTGGTTGAGGAACCGATTGAATCAATTGTACTGCAGCCTGACCCTGTAGTTCTGCATTATTATTGGCTAGTTTTGCTACGGCTACTTCAACTTGTGCCTCAGAACCCTCCGATGCCATTACCGTTGAAACCTGTGCAATAGAGTTAACATTCATTTTAGATCACCTTATTTTCATGACAATATGGTCTAACAAAACTGGTATCGGCAACAGTAACATTTTCTTTATTATTTTTCTGAATCACATTGGATTTATTGTGAACTAATTTAAACTTTGATTACCAACTCTCGATGCTTTAAAACGTAGGTAACTTTTGGCCGGCATCTCTTTCATCTCTCCTGTTCTTGGGTTACCGGGGCGTGCTGGCTGATGTTCAGCATAAAACTGCCCCAGACCTTGCAGCCTTACAACGTCATCATCACGCAGTGCCGCTATTACTTCTTTTTTAAATGCTTTAATCACTTGAAAAACGTTCTCTTGTTCCATATTCAAGTCTTTGGCTATCGCTTTTGCCAAGCCACGATCACTTTGAGCCGAAACCTGTAGAGAGACAAGGCATAACACTACTATTAGTAAATATTTTTTCATTCTTATTTCCTTTTACGAAGGAAACAAATTATAGCCTTTTTACTAAAAGCAGTAGGTCATCTTTCGATATCAACTTAAGCAAATAACCCTTAACTTACTGTTGTTATTAAAGTTATTAAACTTACTGCCGTTACACTATTCATAGTAATGAACATGGAGACTGGTTTGTGATTGAATTACCCAAGGAATATAAAGCCGCTGTACTAACGACAGCATCGCCCAAAAGCGCGATTCGCTTTAATAGTATTTCTACTTGGTTTCTTGCTCCATAAAGGCGTTTTCCATTCATTATTTACATTCAAAAAAAGAAAGAATAAAGAACGTATTCAACAAATTGAGTCCTATATTGATGGTAAAATTGTAGATGATGAAATTATAGTCGCAATGAAAGATGAACTGTCGGCTCAGGCTTTTAAAGAAATTAATGGTATATATGCCGAACGTAAAAAGCGGAATGTACTTGTCACTATTTATAATAAAACTTCGCCTGTTATTAGCTGGCACATTATAAAGCAAGCTTTTAATTTTATTGATTTTAATAAAGAGGCTATTAAAGAGTTTGAATTTGTTGAGCTATTTGGCTATTTATATAACGCTACAGTAGGCTTTGGTTTATTCTTAATAGCTTTCATTATAGGGTGTGTTTTAATTATAGGCCCTCCTTCTAGCCCTATGACTATTTCGTTATATTTATTAATGATGTTTGTATTTTTCTTTACAGCAGCATTACTTTTACGCTTAAATTTTGGTATGCGGTCTGCCCTACAAATTCGTAAAGAGTTACAAGGTGATAATCTTGAGAATATAACTATATCTAAATTGCTCTTATTAAAAATCAAATGTACATTTAAAAGAAAAACCAAGTAAATACTTGGTTTTATAATTGGCTAGTCGGCTACTCTCCTTACTCAACCAGCTCATTAAATACTAATTGAGTAAAATATAAATCACGCTCAATTCTTGGTACGCCAAGCTGAGCATGATTTATCCCTTCAAGTTCAACTATAGATACATATCCCCATTCATCATTTCCCAAACCAGTAACGTAGCCAAATGCTATTTTATCGGTTGGGTTATATTCGGTTAAATACCACGTAGCAGAGCCGTAAGTATCAAATACTTTTGCAACGACCAGCGGATCTTTTTTACTCTCTTGCGAGTACAACGGGTATTTTTCAAATAAGGCAATAAATTCAGGGGTTGCGATATGGTTCATTAATCACTCCTTTTTAGTAACATAAGTAAACATAACGCTGCCCTTGAGTATCAAGAACAGCGAAATTCACTCATGTTTTCGTTTGGTAATTAATGTTCGTTGGTGAAGCTTACATTGCGCCCTGTCGGTGTTAACCAGTTTTCATAAAAGCTTAGCGATAGATCTTTCTGTGATTTAAAAAAGAAGTACTGTTCAAACCTGATCAATCAAGGGTGGTTGATAAACGCCTGCATTACTGCTTTTTTACAGCTGTTTTTTTCAAAGACATAATAGATTTTAGTGGCTCTTTTTAGGTTATAAAAATCAGAAAATGTGCCATTGGCGAGGTAAAAACTATGGTTAACCATTTGGTTAATCGCTCGTTGGGTATCTCTGCCGTTATGCTGTTCAAACAGAAATAAGTGCCGCTTATTATGTGCGTAATAGAGCCCTATTCAGTCTGGCTCTATCCATTGTTTTCAAAGTGATAACGAGGTGATTGACCTTCGGTAGTTATGCTCTTTACTTTTATTGAAATAAAGATGAAAGAAATTCATTAAATAGTTGTTGTTCGCCAGCCATTGCTGAAATTGAATATTGAAATCAATGGAAGCCACTCGGTGAAAATAATCACGCTGGAAAAATGAATCTCTATTTTTGGGGTAATGGATGGCTTGCTCTGCATAGCTAAGTTCAGTTTGTAAAAACCTAACGCCAGCAATACTTAAACAATGTACCTTAGATAAGCGCCCCACTCATGGAGCAATACCAAAATCAATACTGGTGATCATGGCGCTTTTTCATTTTTTTAAATTACGTATGGTGGTGTTAATGTAACTGCTACTTTGTAGTGAAAATATCGCTTGAAGTTGGTTACTGGTTAGAAATTTAAATCGGGCTAAAGCTTCTAGTACTTTTATTTGTTTTTCGGTCAATCTCATTAAGGTGAATATTTAGCGTTTAAATTGTCGAGCTTTCCTTCAAAGCTCATGTGCTGTTGCGTTATTAAATGATGTAATTCATCAGCTTCAGTATTTTCGTTAAGCTTTACGTAGTATTGTTCAAGGTTATCACTTTTCATTTTATCCCATGAAGCTTTGCTCATTGCGTAGTTATTTTTAAGCAGTGTACGCGGTGTTTTTATTTTAATAGCATTACGACTACCCGATTGAATAAAAAACTCTCACACGCGCAGTTTCTTTAGCTTTTGCACCGATAAATCCATCTCATTAGCGATGGCGGTTAAACTTTTATTATCATTCTTCCCTGCTATTTTAACCCCTGAGGCAAATAACGCTTTTTGTAATGACGAATTTACTTGTTGTCCTACGTATTGATTAGACAGTATCAGGTGTAATCCGTACTTTCTCAGTTGCGTTAATGCTGTTTCAATATCATCAGAAATAAAGTTTTGAAACTCATCGATAAAGAGAAAAGTCGGTGTTCTTAAATATTGTGGGGTTGTACTGCGTTGAATGGCAATAATGCGTAAAAGTCCAACAATAAAACGTCAATACGACTGAATAGTTTCGCTACCTGCTTCACCAAGCGATAACTTAAATACTATAACTTTTTTTTCGTTAATCAGTTTTTTCAATTGAATAGAGGTTCTGTTTGATAATAAATTTTGAAATAGAGGATCGTTGAGTAGCACTTGCAAACGGGTATAAATACCATGCTTAGTCACACTAAATAATTTACTGTTAAATTTATGCTGAAATAACTTTTGATGCTGTAGATTTGGTGACTGTTGACCGAATGCGACTAAATCAGCATTATTATCATCATCCATGAAGCGCTGTAAGTCAGTAAGTGAGCTATTCGTTCTTCTGAATAGTGTCGCGATACAAGGGCTTAATATGGCATTCATTTGATTAGTCGTGCCAGCGCCTTGTAATAAAACGCTAATGATCCCTTTTAACTCTTGAGTCATCAACGAAATGTTACTTTCACTTCTATCCGTTATATTGAATGGGTTGATACAGGGCGAATAACCTTCTTTTAATGACGGATTGATGTATACCACTCGATTTGGCTTATTGGTTTTAAACTGTGCTATCTCTTGTGCCATATCACCATGAGGATCAATAACCACGACAGCATGCTTTGGCTTTTTAACCCACAACTCTTTGAAAATGAGTAATTTGATCAACTCACTCTTTCAAGATCAAGATGAAGCGACAATATAACCATGTTTTTTAAGTGCACTTATTGGTATGACTTTATTAAGCATACGAAAAAATAGCATAAGTGATACTTTTTGATATTGATGTTGAATCCATTGAAAAACGCCAATGAATGACTTGAAAAATCGGTGGTTAATTTTACGAATTACATTGGTTATTTTTTTAAGAAATAATAAAAATATTAAATCGCTTTTTTTTGCTGTGTGTTTTTTCATTTAGTGGGGTTAATTTATCTTGTTTAAACTCGTCTGATTGTTCGTCTCTATGGTAAGTGTTTACCGCTTCATAACTTTGGCTAACCCTAGCGCTATATTAATGATTAACGTCTTCAATTTTCACCTACTATTTCATTATCTGTAACACGAAAACATTTCAATTATCTGAATTCATTAGCCAACCTACAAATACATAAGCAATATACCGTTCTCAATCAACAACATCATTATACTGATAACCCCTTAAAAAAAGGGTAAGTAATTGAAGATTTTTCAAAGAAAATTTTCATTTATAAAATGAAAATAATTTAAGTTAACAAACCTTCTTCATTTGCAATAATCACCGATGCTAAAAATAACGGTAAATATGAAACCTGTTCAGAAAAACGTTTTTTTATCTTCGAATGTTTATTGTAAGAAGATTGTGCTAAATCTATATCTCGTTCATTCTCTAAAGCTCTTTTAATATCAATATAATTAATTACTTTGTTTTTTCTTCTTATATTTTTTATATAAGTATTGCCAATATTATAAGAAGCAACGGTCAAAGTTAGGTCATTATTGAATTGCTTCGAGAATTTAGCTAATAAGCTAGATCCTGCTTCACTACACGCTTTAGGGTTTTTAAGTAAATTCATACGATTACTGACACCTACCTCTTTGGCACCAGATTTACTCATTTGCATCATACATGCACTTCCACTATGACTAATTTTTTGATTATCAAAATCAGATTCAATAGCGCCAATAATTACTAATTTTTGATTTAAGTTATGCTTTACCAATGAATTATTTAAAACATTCATATTGCCATTTTTAACTCCTTGCTTAAGCGCAACTTTAATTCTACTTTTTTGAGTAAAATATTGATGTTGAACATCTTGAGTTAATTCATCAAATTCGTCTTTAGAATAATTTTCGGCATTAAAGTTATAAAGTAATTCATTTACTTTACTTGGAATATAGTTAGATCTGCTACTAACAATCGGCTTATCTTGCCTATATTTTAAATCATTACTACTGAAGTGTTTTAATACATTAGTTTTTATAAAGTTACTGGCACCACTTTTAATATTTTGATAATTTCTTTCAGGCTCAACTCCATGTTCATATTCTTTTAATGATATAAAAACTAAAAAGAAGAATAGTCCCCCAAAGCATAAGATTAATAAGTTTTTAAAACATTTACCCCAGAATGAAAGTGTTTTTCTGGTCAAAATATTGACTAATAATTTATATAAACTGATTTTTTCAACTCTGATTCTTTTAGCATTATTTCTATGCTCTTTAATTTTATTTTTTAAAACAGCTTTATTTTCTGCAAATACCTGTTCAAATTGTGCTGTTAAACCGTCAAAACTATTACAATTTGATTTAGACGCGTATCGTCCTATATTATCTCGACAAACATTCACAAGTACTTACCTATAATAAAGTTTAATTAATAACCTAAGTAAGCAGCAACTATGCCACTATTAATAATTTAAAAATTAAAGCAAAGCTTAATATCACACTTCTCAGGAGAAGTTATAACCTTAAAAAATAAAACAAACATGTTCGTTTATTCTTTTAGTATCGTTTATTACGTTTAGAGCCCTTCTGCGTAGCTTTGGTAAGCCAATAAAATCGCTAAATATCACACTTTTCAGGTGAACTATCACTCTATTCAGGATAGATATCACGCTTTTCAGGCGATATATCACACATTTCAGGAATAAATTTACTCACTATCACAGTTTTCAGGAAATCCTTTTAATTATCACAAACTTGCAATTTTGTGATAATTGAATATATTTTATTCAATATTATTAATAGATTACCTATGAGCTTATTAGAAGTGACTAAAGTCGATTGAAATAAATCAATTGTACGTTCCAATGAATATACCTCTGCCTCTTATACCCTATCGCCCGATGCTCACCGTTTGTTGTCTGTCGCTATATCTGAAATAAAACAAACAGATATTTCATTTGTTACTTGTAGAATGTACGCAAAAAACCTTATTGAATACTTTCCTGCATGGCAATCAGATAAAAACGCCATTGCACGAATTGATAAAGCTACAGACGTTTTAATGTCTTCATTTATCAAAATCAAACAAAGTGATGGACGGGAGAAAAAGAATTTAATTAAGGCTTGTCGTTTCTCAAGTAATAGCTGAAATCCATATATTGATATTAAATTTGACGATGATATGTTGCCCTATTTTATTGGGCTTAACTGAGGTTATTCAGCCCCTAAAATTGAAAATCAAAGGTACTTAAAAAAAGACCAAGACTTTAAGTTACACAGTTTTTTATATTCTTTCGTTTATAAAAAAGAAACGGGCGTTGTCAGTGTTGAGAAATTAAGGGATATTTTTGACCTACCAACAAAGCAATATACGCTTATTGGTCATTTAAAGAGTCGCTTGTTACTACCAACGATTGAGCGTTTAAATAAGCTGACTAACCTCAATATTAAAGTTAAAGATGAAAAACCATGAAGGAAAATAACGGGATTCAATTTTACTGTTTATCAAAAAAAGTCATTAAATGCCCCTACTGTAATATCTGAAGTTAACAATACATCTCATGATTGAGTAATAATTGAAACACTCACCCATTATGGAATAAATAAGCCAGATATTAAAAAATTGTGCGCAACAAACGATCTTGCCTATCTGAAACAGCTAATTATTTACCTCGAATATCAAAGTAAAAAAACAGCGATAAAATCTAAAAAAGATTACTTCTTTGGGGTTATCAAAAAGAAGCCGAGCTTACAGGAATTAAAAACGCCTAATTGCTTACGTAAAGAGAGAGAGGTGAAAAGGCTGCATTTAGATAAACTTGAAACTGAAAAATTAGAAACTGAAGCATTAGCAACCAAAGAAAGAGATAATAATAATATTCAGTTAGTTAATGATTATTTGGCTTCATTAACAGAAGAAAAATTAAATTGAATTAAGGCTGAGTTTAGCCAGGCTAAAAAGTCTTTCTGCTTCAAAGACTGACAAGGTGCATTGGATTTTAATAACTGAGTTGTTGAAAGTGTATTTAAGAGATTTGTGTTTGAGGGCTATGTTGAGGATTAGTCAAGATAAAAGAAGAAGGGGGCATGATGTATGAACCTAACTCTCATACATCATGTCCCCAAGCATTATTAATATAAATAATTAAGGCGTCCACGTAAAACTAAGCTTTGTTATTGTTTCAAACACATCGTCGTTTACAAGGGGGTGGTTAACGGAAAATTTCGTGGAAAATTGATTACTAATAGTAAACAGTATTCCGACATCTAAAGACGCATAGCTTTTTTTCAAATCTTGTACCTTACCCACATCATTGTCCTTAAGTTCAGGAAATAAATGTTTAACTTCATCTGTATTGGCATAATAAGCAGAAAAACCAAAAGCACCTACTAACCTACCTTCTTTTGTCACAGAGCCAACCTTTGTAATTGGTAGTTCAGCAGTGAATTGTAATGAAGCATATCCAGCCCCTAATTGCTTGGTTTTTCCATTTGAATCTTTATGTTCAAGTAGCTTAACCCCTGTCTGAAGGTTTACAAAACAGCCTCCAAATCCAGCAGGACTACCAGCAAAGTCACAAATACCTTTACCATCCCCATTAACACCAAATTGGTATACATCATCAGCGAACTTTATGTTCAGTAAACCACTATTAGTCCCCAGTAACTTACTACTTAATTGTTCTTTATCATCATTCTTGTCTTCTGACTTAGCTGTAAAAAAAAGATAAAAAGGGATGTACTGGGTCGTACTGTAGTATAAATTATATTGAACGGCATTAATTTCAGCTTCCAATCCTCCATTGAAGCTACCAAAACTAAAATCCCCCACTCCGTCCGGTATAGTTTTCTGAAATTGCTTTTCACAGGTGTTACGTTTATCTTCGGCTTCATTAAGAGCATTTTTATCTACGCCAGCTCCGGCTAAATTAACCTTCTGATTTTCTGTCTGAACAGCGTTAATTTCTGCAACGCATCCACGAGTAAAGTTCACTTCTGAATTATCACCTGTTGCAATATAAAATTGATTCGGTGTCGTTTTGTCTTCGTAAACATGACTTTTCAGTGGAAGTTGAGCAAAAGAAGCAGTTGAAAATCCACAACAAATAGCCAACAAGAATAGCTTTAAATATGTATTCATACGTTATATTTCCTTGTAATTTTAGTTTTATGATGACTATATTTTCTTTAACTGTGGTTGGCTTTTTTAGATTTTGATTAAAGCCTTTATGTTCGTACCTTTGAACAAAATAATCAATCAAATCGAATAATTTCATTGGCACTTAAAATCAATGGGGTAAAACTATAACAACAATAGATGAGAATATAGCCTTTCTTATTTTACAACTACAGTGAACTACCTCCACTGTAGTTGGTTATATTATATACAACCCTTAGCTTACTAAAAAGCCTTTGTTATAATATATTACTTCGATCGACTTAAATTGAAGGTGAATATTGAATAAAAACAGGTTGAACATGGCTATTAAATGGCTTAAATATCGGGCTTAGTTTTTGTGTTTGAATAACAAAGTCAGCTTACCAATATAAGTTTGACCTATTGCTGAAATCCCTTTATGCCATTTAGTAACCGAACTAACTGTACCTTTAGCTCATAATTAACGTACAAAATGTCAGACCATAAATGAGCTACTATAATTAACTACCTATCTTTAGAAAAACCTTTATGTTTTGATTTTACACTATCACTCAACTGATCAAGTAAATCTCGATTCTTTTGAACCTGTTCACTGTATTCTGACTGTTTACCATTAACTTCAGCCGAAACATCATGAAATTCACGGTATTCAGTAGGAGTTAAAATATTTTCATCAACGGCTTGTTCAAGCTCTGCTTTGGTTATTGATTTAGCAATAACTTCTAAGGTGTTTTTTATCACATCGCTAGCAGAATCTAACTCGTCACTAGAGCCAAGACGCTCTTCCCAACCCTTTTCTTTGAATAGTTCTTTACTAGCCTGAATATTACGATATTCATTCAACACAGTTTTATACGCCTGAATTTTAGCTTCAAGCGAATCATTTGTTGGATTATATATGTGTGAGGCTGTTACCATAAAAAGAGTATATACGCTGGTGATTAATTAACTTATTCTGTATGTTACTTTAGATAAGATCAAATAAACAATACAAAAATAATTAAATGACGGAACAAGCTTTTACACCCAAATTATTTGAGATAGCCGACTCCATGGGCATAGCGATGTATCAACGCTTTACTCATGTTGAAGCCTCCCTATTTTTAAGGTG
>JAVJHY011528966.1:0-12071 GCA_035593235.1 Phascolosoma agassizii | reverse complement strand
CAGATTACACAGATTTACACAGATTAGTTCTCTGTGTAAATCTGTGTAATCTGTGGTTAAATAATGATGCGCTGTTGCTGGATTCCCGGAGTTATTGAGAACATACAAGCCCAACGGTTCGCTGGCACCGTAGCTCCAAGCGAACAAAAGCAAATATTATCGGTCGGTTGCGATTTCCTAGATTACAATTTCGTTCAAATGTGCATGGTACCCTCACTACCCCTTGACTATCGTCCAAGAGTGTCTAACAATAGTCCTTAAACGACTAGACACTCTTATGGGTATATTATCATTTTCACTGTCAGACCAAAATGTTAGCTCGCTTAAAGCTTTGGACAAACTTGCGACTAAGAAGCAGCAGTTTATTGAGCAGATAAGCATGGAAACTAGGATACGATCTGTCAGATCTTATTGTCACTTTTACGATTTATTAAATAAATCTTCTAGGCCAATCAACCCCACTCCCATCGCTTTGGCTTTATCAGCAAATTTAGCTGTGTGTTTTTGCGATAGAACAAGATAGTAACTTAATGTCGAGCCTTTACTTGGGACAAACCTCTTATTGAGAACCTCTGAGATATACCCATCGCCCATGTCAACTGTTCTTGACAACCACTTGACTTCTATCAACCTAAACTCTCTGTCTATTGGGTGATAAATGAGCACATCAACTTGTGAAGTTATTTTATCTGCATTGACTCCAATCTTATACCCACTTTGAGTAATATCTAGTTTTTTAAACACAGTTGCCGAAAAATCAGTATGATTTTCAATTACACACTCAATCAGAGCTTCAAACGCCTGCCCAGTAAAATTCTCTATGTAATAGCCCTGTTTTGAAGATATAATTTCCGCAAATATATTTTCTTCTTTGTTGTCAACAATACGCGCACTCAGCGGCAATAGCACTTTTAGATAAAAATTAATAAAGAAATCCTTAACGTAGTAATACGTTCCAGCTTTGTTAGCTTTCGCATTCGCTGGAAATGTCTGTCTGGGGTAAAGAATATTATAATCTACTAGCTTTTTTACAGTATCGCGTATCGTGGACTCTGGATAGCCTGTGCTGACTTGAATCTGTGCAATAGTTTTACCATCATATGTTATTACGGCCAAAATCCTCAACACATTTTCTAACGTTGTTGTTGCAAACTCCAAATTAAGTATATCATAGACTTCATCCTGAAATATGCTTCCTCTGGTAAAAAATGCTTTATTAATGGCTCGTATAAAATTTCCACTCCTAGGGATCTGTTGCAAGTAATATGGTATTCCACCTGTCATCATATAAACTAGACAAACTTGCTCTTTCGTCCACTTAGGGAAAAAAAATTTTGATACTTCCTGAAGACTAAATGGACGAACCCACAAATCTGCGTATGTTCGCAAACCTCTTAAAATAGTTGTGTTTCCACTTGCGTTATCTACAAAAAATCGATTCGATGAACCTGCTATAATTGTCTTAATGGAATTAGTTTTCTCCCACTGCACCCAAGCTTCTTTCAATTGGCTGACAAAGCCAGTTCCTTTTTTAGCTAACCATTGAATTTCATCAAATACTACTATCAGACTGATGTCTTCCAATCGCTCAGCAAAGTCACCAATTGTTCTAAATACAAGTGACCAACTTAGCTCTGAGGATTTCAACCTTGTTAGGTAAGCTTGGTCAGTAAAAGTATCCCATTCTTGCGCAATTTTACGTAACAAGCTACTTGATGTCGCATCTTCATCTCCCTGAAAGTAAAAACAATTGTAATACTCTTCAAATACTTGCCGTAGCAACCAGGATTTCCCGATCCTACGTCGCCCACGCATATGCATAAAGCCAGAACCATCTTGACTTAAAAAATCGTCAATATGTTCTTGTTCTCTTGCGCGCTTAATATAAGAAATTTGATTCATGCTCTTTTTGCCACTAAGCCTTTATCATGTTGAAAACCGCGGTTTATATCAACCCTAACATAATCCGCGGTTTTCAACAAGATAATCGCGGATTATCTAAAATCGCTACAACCAAGAGGATGGGGTGAAGAAAACTAACTGCTCACAAAGACTGCAAAACCTATGGGTTTTGTCCATCTCTCTGTCGTGGTTGGATAACCGACTTCTGAAGATCGTTTGGATCGCATAGTCTGTGGCGGTTAAACATCCTGTGAAAATCGGTGTTAAAACAAACCCCCTTGTTCACGTTCGGTATTTCGGTCTAAAATGCGGGGTATGGTCGATAGATTCTTACAAGTCGCAGCACAGTGTCATGGGCAAACCATCAATTACGGTAAAATTTGTTAATTCATGAAAGCTACTCATTCGCTACGGGTATATTTTGGCTAGTGAGGACCTGCTAAACAATAAATTACCGTTTTGGTATCCCATCTTTGAACACGAAAACCCGCCGAAAAATCCTCGTTTATCTCGATAAAGTCCGGTTTCTCGACAGACTTTCGCGTCCAAATCTGACCAAAATTTGAGCGCCAAAAGTGTAATTTATTTCTGGACTGGTCCTAAGAATGGCGGAAGTGGACAGTTTAGAGCATCGGCAATCGCACGCACAAGTTCGGCTTCGCTAGATCGAACTTCCCCATCACTTGAGATACAGGCAACACATGCCCGTAACAACGCTTGCGTAAGAGGAGGAGCAGCTTGTTCTAATTCATTGAGAGCAAGTTTGACCGCAGAAAGGTTAGAATCAGCAACTGGCCCTAACTGAGCCGAGAAGTTCACATCTAGTTCCTTCATTCCAGCCTGGAATCCAGTCCTCGCTCCCTCTAAGTCATCATGCCCGACATATGCAAGCGCGGAAAGCAGCTGGCAGCTATAACTCATTACCTGCGAAACTTTTTCATACTTAATGTGAGGAATAGAAACTTTTTCATATATCGAATCAAGATATCGAAACATAATGTGCTGAAGGGCAAATTCAAATAAGCTCAGGCGATTATCAGCATCAATAAGTTTCTCAACATTTTGCCTAAAACTGGCATACTGGTTGTCGGAAAGCTCCCTCAAAGCAGGTAGAGCGAGATCTACTAACGGAATTCGGAACTTGTTATCCAGTTGTTTAATCTCTGGAAGAATGCGCAAGGTCTCCTGAAAAACATAAGTATCTGCCTCTGACGATAAAACCATCAGCTGCTTATCTTTAATCCTCTTATCAGAGTCAATCAGAATAGAATAGATCACAGAACGAGCCCCAAAAGGCTCGTGAATCCGGCTTGATATCTCATCAGGGATACTCTTAATGAGCTCCTTTGCATATGCTAAATGCTCAATCGTGGGAGCACCAACACTTTCAACTACTTGTTCAACAGTTGCCGCATAACTCACATTACCAGAAGTAAAACCTGATATGACCTGCTGATATTGCCCTGATGAAGGTGAGGAGTATGCTGCCTGCACAGCAGAGAAACTTCCACCAAAGCTTGGATCGATTCGCCTAATTCTTTCATCTAGTGGTGGGTGCGAAGCCAGAAGATTCATCCACGCAGCTGCCAGACCATTTGCGAAATACATATGACTAGCTTCTTGAGCATAGGGGGTTCGAAGACGCCCACCAGTAGCAAACCCACCTATCTTTTTGAGCGCAGAAGCAATACCGCTTGGGTTTCTCGTAAACTGAACAGCAGAAGCATCTGCTAAGAATTCCCGTTGCCTTGAGATAGCACTCTTTATAAGCTTACCAAAGAAAACCCCCAAATAACCAATTACCAACAGAGCAATGCCCGCAATCGCCAAATTGTTTCCATCACGATCTCTGCGAGAGCGTCGATGCGAGCTATAAAATCCTCCTCTTAGGAGCACCTGACCGATAATAGCAATCACTAAGATTCCATGCAGAATTCCCATCAAGCGAATATTCAGACGCATATCCCCATTTAAGATATGGCTAAACTCATGTGCCATCACTCCTTGAAGCTCATCTCTGCTAAGAAGCTGAACACAGCCACGAGTAACTCCTATAACAGCATCATTAGGCGAATATCCAGCAGCAAAGGCGTTAATGCCCGCCTCATTGTCCATTAGATAGACCGGTGGTACAGTTGTGCCTGAGGCGATAGCAACCTCCTGTACAACATTAAGGATTTTTCGTTCCTCAGAATCCGTCGTATTTGTTGGAACTAGCCGTCCACCAAGTGCCCTAGCGACACTAACCCCACCTTGACTTAGCTGAGCGAGTTTATACAGAGTACCACCAAGCACTACCAACACTGTCACTCCGACAATAGAGAAAAACAGTTCTGGATTTAATAATAGGGCAGAAAGTTGGTTTTCACCGAGTAGCTGGTCGCCAAAAGCACCACCACCTTCATTCAGCTTAGATCTACCGAGAAACAACGATGCTACTATGGCTACATGGGTACATAAGATTATCGCTACAACGGCAATAAGGTAGTAGAAAACCAGAATTTTCGTCTTTCTTCTTGCAGTCTCCTGGTTCTGAAAAAAATTCATATTTTAACGAGAAATATTCAGCTCCAGAGTCTTAGGGCCTGTCTAAAAATAACTTTACATTTTCGAAGCACATCTTTTTGCTATCTTTGAATTTTCTTCACTCGCGAAATCCTCGAAATATTCCAATATTACTACGGTTTCGCTCAATCAGTCAGAAAGTCCAAATCTAACAAAAATCTGAGCCCCGAAAACGCATAGTTATTTTTGGACAGCTCCTTAGCTAGAAAAAGAAACTTGAGGAGCTTCTTTCTGACTTTCATCAGTAATTTCAAAAAGTTCAGCTTCCTTAAAACCAAAATTATTGGCTATTAGGTTATCCGGAAAACTCTCGCGAGTGGTATTATAAACCATCACCGCATCGTTATATGCTTGTCTTGAAAACGCAACCTTGTTTTCAGTGGAAGTTAGCTCCTCCATTAACTGCTGCATTGTTTGATTTGCTTTTAGATCCGGATATTGCTCAACCACCACCATTAATTTCCCCATCGCACCACCAAGCATAGATTCCGCACCCATGAGACCTTTCATAGCAGACGGATCCCCAGGATTTTCAGCAGCTTGTCCTCTAGCCGAGGAGGCTTGATTTCTGGCGTTAATTACAGCCTCAAGAGTTTCTCTCTCGTGTTTAATATACCCCTTAGCTGTTTCAACTAGATTGGGAATGAGATCATGTCGTCGCTTGAGTTGCACATCGATTTGCGCAAAAGCATTCTTAAAACGATTCTTGAGCTTAACCAGCTTGTTGTACATGCCAACCAGCCACATAACAACAACAGCGATAACACCAAGAACAATCAACGTAGTAACCATAAGACTCATCCTAGTAAATAAGGGGGTATTTTCTAATCATCCAACCTTGGCAATATCATAGCTCAAAAACCAAATGCTGTAAAAAAGTCCCTAGTCTTGGAAAGGTCTCTAACGACTATTGTCAATGTGGTTTATCGTTTTTAACATACGTAACCTCAGGTGGTAATGTTTGGTTTGATGCTGAAATTAATAAAATGACAAGTTTAACATACTGTGAGAACTATATTACATGTCTAGCCTGAAAAAAAATATACGATAGGTAAGTGTTTTTGAAATTTCAAAGCTATGTAGTCTTGCGAGTGTTTTTATTGAGTTTTATACTTTTTGGTTGCGCTCAAAAGCAAGGGGATAGCAACAATAGTGAAACTACGCTTATTTTTAAGCACGGAAAAATTGCAGATAGTAGGCAGCAGATTCGTGTATTGCTAGATGAGTTTGAGTTTGCAAATCCAGGCATTAGGGTAATCAACCAAGAATTACCGGCTTCAACTGATGAACAGCATCAGTTTTATGTCATTAACCTAGAAGGTAAGACCAGTGATTTCGATGTCTTTGCTATGGACGTTATTTGGATATCGGAGTTTGCGCGGGCGGGTTGGATTGAACCTTTAAACCGCATTTTCTCTGAGCAAGACCACGCGGATTTTTTTTCTAGTACGTTAGAGGCTGTTAGTTTTAAAGACGAAATATTCGCACTTCCATGGTATTTATCCGTTGGTTTCTTGTATTATAGAAAAGACCTCCTTGAGAAATACAAGCAGAAACCTCCAAAAACTTGGGATGAATTAGTGTCTACAGCTCGAGTTGTGATGAATGGGGAGCCAGGCATGCACGGGTTTGTATGGCAGGGAAAGCAGTACGAAGGACTTGTCTGTAATGTGCTCGAGTATATGTGGAGCAATGGTGGTGTTGTGCTGAATGAGGGGCAAAATGCAATTTCAAGCTCAGAAAATCGCGAAGCTCTACAATTCATACATGATATGATTTATGATTATAGAATCACCCCTGAGTTTATTACGACTCTTACCGAGGAACCTTCGAGAAGGATTTTTGGAGATGGACAAGCTGTTTATTTGCGCAATTGGCCATATGCTTGGAAGTTGTTTCAAGCACAAAACTCCAAAGTTCGTGGAAAAGTTGGAATTTCTATATTGCCGTCTTTTGATGGACATTCTCCAGCCGCAACTCTTGGTGGCTGGCATTTAGGTGTAAATAAATTTTCAAAGCACAGAAAACTAGCCGAGAAGTTAGTTTTATTTCTTGGCTCAAAGGAATCTCAAAAGAAGCTAGCTCTGACTAGTGCGTATCAGCCTGCGAGAAAATCGGTATATTTAGATTTGGACTTTCAGGAGTCAAAGCCGTTTACAGCAGATTTATATGATGTTTTTGAAAAAGCGCGACCTCGCCCAGTCTCTCCGTATTATATGATGATATCACAGATTATTCAGCCAGAGTTTAGTGCAGTTCTAGCTCGGATAAAAGACCCAGAAACAGCACTTCAGTCAGCTAAGCAACAAATCGATTTTGTGCTTGATATTGAGTAGTCGAAATCAGTGTCTGTAGTGCAACCGCGAAGTTACTTAAGGGATAGCCTCTAATGCCTCACATGGTGTCACTAAATCGACAGAGCCTATGAAAACACATGCTTTTTACGGTCGGAAAAAGAGGCTCGGCTTTCGCATGTTATCTAAAGCCGGTCTTCTGGGGGAGAACTAAAAATTGATGTTATAGAGATCCTCTAACGTATGCCAGTTTATATTAGACTTAAATTCTTTAGGTTTTTTAGTCTTAGTGAATAAGTAGTGCCCAATAGTGGCATTTCTTTTGTTGGGGTATGACTTAATTTTATGCTCTAGTTCGTCAATAAGCTTCTTGTAGCCTATGGTGTTTCCCCATTTGCACTCCCCTATGTCGGTCCACCCATCGTCTCGATGGCCGACAATATCAATCTGCGTACTTTTGTCCCAATATTCGCCTATTTCAAAATGTGATTCAATTCCTTCAGCTAAGTAAATATAGCCCAAGGCCTCGCGACATAGTAATTCGAAGCAAAGCCCATAATAGCTATCTAGCAAGGGTTTTATTCGGGTAGTAAATGCAACTCTAGGCGAAGCTAACCTGGTATAACTGGCATTAGGGTAAACAAAGCGAAACCAAAATCGCAGGAAGTTATCGTTTAGTCTATATCGTACATTTCGAGTCTTGGGTGTTGAGTCTGTTAATGGAAAATGTTTCTTAATATATCCTAGTCCGATAAGCTGTTTGAAGAAGTAACTAAGAGCACGTGGATCTAAGCTTGATTCTTTAGCAATGTCGCGGTTGGTATTATGCCCGCTGGCGATTGCAAGAAGAATAGCATAGTAGTGTTCTAGCTCACTTAGTTCTTCCCTTAATAGAAAATCTCCCTCGGACTGCAGAGGAGCATTCTCTGTTAGTATGTTACTAATTATATTACTTTGAACAGATGTTTTATCTGAGAAGTTTTGTAAGTACATGGGAACCCCGCCACATATAAAGTAAGCTCTTGCTTTATCGGTGGTGGAGTAGTTAGGAACAAACTTTGCTGATTCCAGATAGTTGAATGGCTGAAGGTGTATTTGTGCTGTTCTGCGTCCAAACAAAGGACTGTTGCGTCCTAGTACCTCACGTTCCATAAAGCCGACAAATGACCCGCATAGTATGAGAATAACGTCCTTACGTTTTCTCCAATGAAGGTCCCATTTTTCCTGCATGACCGAAGGTAGGCCTGGGCTAGCACCAGTAATCCACTGAAATTCGTCAAATACAAGTATGCATTTTTTATGTTTTGGCCACTTAGATACTACCGCGTCTAGAGCATCACCCCAGTCTGTGGCTATATAGCCTTTTAGTATAGGTTCATCTAATTTATCTGCGGCAACGTTAAGAAACTCGCGAATTTGAAGCTGCTCAGGCACTTGTTTGCCCATCAAATAAATTGCTTGTTTGTTTCGAAGAAATTGAAGAATGAGTTCTGTTTTACCAATACGCCTTCTGCCGTATATAGGAATAAACGCACTCTCTTGAGAGTCGTAAGCTTTCGATAATGTTAGTAATTCTGATTCTCTTCCTATGAACATAATCAAAGTATACTTTGTCAAAGCACGCTTTGTCAAAATTTACTTTGATTTACTTTGAATCTTTAAAACTAGTACAGGGTTACTTTTAATAGGGCTTCAATGTATGGGAAATGATTCTCAAAAATTCAAGGACTTAAGTCAGTTTAAAAGTAACCCCGTACTAGTTTTTTAATCTATTTCAGGACGCGAGACCAACTTTAAATAGCTACGTGATTCATGTGGGAAGCTTATGTTTAGCAAAAGTTGCGTTTGCGCAAAAAAAGCTATAGCGAAAGTTGCATTATGTGCTAATATTCCACAAATGAAGCTGAAGCGAAAAGATTTTCAAGTGTTAGATAGTTGGTATAACAGCCCGCTTAGAAAAATGGTTTGCATACTGTTTGGAGCTAGGCAGGTAGGGAAATCTACATTAGCCAGTGAGTTTGCAGGGCTAACTGGTCGGAAATGCATTAATGTGAACTTTTGGAAAGATCCGAGGGATGCTTACAAAAAAATCTTTAGGGACAATGCCAGTGCGAAAAGTGTTTTAGAAAATCTAGAGATTTCCCTCAACACAAAGATTGATGAAGATAAAAGTTTCTTAGTACTAGATGAAATACAAGAATGCCCTTCAGTTTACACACTATGCAAATCCCTAAAAGAGGACACTAATATACCGGTAATTGCAACAGGCAGTTATTTAAAATTATTTCTAGCAAGAGAACAAGGGCATAGTGAGTTACGCATTCCAGTGGGATGTACGTATGAAAAGTTAATAACACCTCTTAGCTTTAGTGAATATCTGCTAAATAGAAATACATTTCTTGCTGAAAAATTTGCAAAGTTATCTACAGACAAGATTGTAGATAAAGTAATTCACGAGGAGCTACTAGGAGCGTATAGAGAATATATATTTGTTGGTGGTATGCCAGAGGCAGTCAGTGTTTTTCTTGACTTAAAAGAAGACAGCATGCAAAAAGCCATTCACGCAACAAGGGAAATACACAAAACTATTTTAGCCGGCTATCAGAATGATTTTTTAACGTTCAAAACTAAACAGTTTACATCAAGAAACCTTGCTGACAAACTTAACTATACCTTTAATACCATAGCGAAAGAACTTCAGAAAAATAAAGAGGTAAATACACCTGTCAGGAAATTCAAACTTTCATCTCTTGGGAAGAATACTACATATAGTAGAGTATCCAATGTTTTTGATTACCTCGTGCTCTGTGGTTTAATAATACGTTCTAACATTACAACAAAAACCAAAGAACCTTTATTTAGTGAAGGCGATAATAAAAATGCTTTTAAGTGCTTCTACTTTGATGTAGGCATGTTAAATACTAAGCTAAATATCTCTTATAAATCAATTATCGACGATGAATACAACTCGTTTAAAGGTTATATTGCGGAGAATTTCGTTGCACAGGAAATGTATCACTGTCTAAAAGAAGAGCTGCTATCTTGGACTTCTAAAAACTACGAAATTGAATTTTTATATTGGAAGGACAATGAGCTATTTCCCATAGAAGTGAAGTCCTCAAAACGTTCTTTAAGTTCGCCAAGTCTTAGGTACTACATACAAACATACAAACCCAAGAGAGCCTATAAAATAGCCCCAAGGAATTTTGGTGAAAATAAAGGATTTGTCTCTCAGCCAATTTACTTTATCGAAAAAATATTGTAACTGCTCACGGGGGGTAGGGTTTAGGCGAACCTTTAGGTTGATATTGAACAGCTATACCTATAGGTTTTGCAGTGCTTGTGAGCAATTAGTTTTCATCACCCCCAAAGTGCCCCTTGAGGGGGCTTTCACAGCGCATTTCTAGGCTATGGGAAATGATTCTCAAAATTTCAAGGACTTAAGTCAGTTTAAAAGTAACCCTGTACTAGTTTTAAAAAAGGATACGCTTTTCTCATCTCGTCAGTTTATACGGTTCGTAGGTGGGGGGTAAAGATCTACTATCCAGCACATAATCCACAGCTCTGTAGGTTTCTACACGCAAAAAGCTACATTGATGTAACTTTTTGCTAGGAAAGACACAGCGTTTCTGCTAATCTATTAAGATGGATCGAAATATCTACAAGCAATTAGTTGACTGGAAGGAAAATAAACGTCGAAAGCCTTTGATACTGCGTGGTGCTCGCCAGGTTGGAAAGACATATGCCTTAAAGCATTTTGGCAAAAAGCACTTCTCAAATTGCCACTATGTCAACTTGGAAGAGCAAGTCTCACTACATAGAATATTTGATAAAGATTTAAACCCACAAAGCATCGTATCAGAGCTGGAATTTCACCTAGGCAGCAGCATTGATGTCAAGCACGATGTTCTTATTATTGATGAAATTCAAGCATGTGGTCGAGCGCTCACCAGTTTGAAGTACTTCTGTGAAGACATGCCAGAATTAGCAGTGTGCGCGGCAGGATCTCTGCTTGGATTAATGTTGGTGGAATATTCCTTTCCGGTTGGAAAAGTTGATTATCTCGACTTGCTTCCTCTTACTTTTGAAGAATTCCTTGCTGGGACGGAGGAAAAGCAATTATTGTCTGTCGTTTTGAACATAGCAGCGCAAGACAGTATTCCGTTGATTGCACATGAGCAATTGTGGCAAAAATTTATATTCTTTTTGATAGTTGGTGGCTTACCAGAGGCTGTGAGTGTTTATCGCGAGAGTCGTCCCGGTTCTCGCGAGGCATTTTCGAAGGCACGCACAGTGCAGCAAAATATAATTAAGTCACATATTGTCGATATGGCTAAACATGCTGGTAAACAAAACAGTATGCACCTACAACGTCTCTGGGAGAATATTCCCGCTCAGTTGTCCAGGACTCAAGATGGGAGTGCTCCGAAGTTCAGGTTTAAGGGGGTTATTTCAAGTGCTCATACTTATTCTCGTTTAGCAGGTACGCTGGATTGGCTTGAAACCGCTGGACTTGTAATAAGGGTTCAGATTGTTAATTCGGGAGAATCTCCATTAAAAGCATACACGGAAGAGAATCGCTTTAAGTTATTCTGTTACGATGTTGGTATCCTGGGAGCATTAAGCAATATTGATCCAATGAATATTTTGTCTTATGATTATGGGAGGTATAAAGGGTTTTATGCGGAAAATTTCGTTGCCCAAGAACTCCATGCCGCCGGATTTCAGAATCTTTTTAGCTGGCAAGAGCGAAGAGCAGAAGTCGAGTTTTTGGTAGAACATGAAGGGAATGTTCTGCCAATAGAAGTAAAATCAGGATGGGTAACGAGAGCAAAGAGCTTAAGCATTTTCGCAGAAAAGTATAACCCTTTTTTTAGAACTATCATAAGTGCTAAAGAGCTGAGAATAGGCTCAAAGTTACATCAAATACCACTATACTTAACGGCGAGATTCCCGTTCGATGGAGCTAAATCACTTTGAAACAGACTCTAGTTTCTCCAACTCAGTTTTGACTATTTCAAGAGGCAGCGGAATTAAGCCGTTATCGAGTACAATCTGCTGCCCATCTTTACTTAAAAACCATCAATAAGCGCAGCAGCGGCAGAAGCAGTTTCTCTACTAAGAACAGAAATAGCTAACCCTGGATGATAAACTCTATATGCATCTACCCAAATTTCAACTAAACCACTCATAGAGTCCGACCCAACAGAGTTGAGCTTAGGGCTCGTAAAATAATAAGTTACCGTTTTGGCATCCCATCTTCAGGCCATCTTTGAACACGAAAGCCCGCCGAAAAATCCTCGTTTATCT
>JAVJHY011528857.1:0-12085 GCA_035593235.1 Phascolosoma agassizii | reverse complement strand
GCCCAGTGGTAGGGATGACTATGGATATAAATCACTGGGTAAAGTGCTAGCGGGCCGGTTTCAGCACGCCAAAGATATTCGCTACTCACTGCGCTATATGGATATGCGGAAAAGTTGTCCGCCAGGGCGTGACGGCAACCGGCCAGTGGGTTGCCTGTCGCTTCAATGATCACTTCGACATCATCCCGATGACAAAGTGACAGCGCATCATCAGTAAAGTGGCAGGCGTTGATACGATCGTCATCCCAGCCGGATTTCATGCAGGCTGTACGGGCCTTATCGGGGGAAAGATCCGCAATCGCGCTGACCACCAGACCCGGTATGTTCGGTACCTGGGATAAAAACATCGAACCAAATTTACCCGCACCAATTAACCCAACCCGCACTGGTCTATCCTCAGCCGCACGCTTGAGTAATGAAGAATAAAGATACATTGTCTAAGTATAGACCAACTCAAGCAGCGTATCATCGGCAAGAGATACGATGGGGTCGAAGTCACGATGCGCGACCCATTCTGGTCTTTTAAATTGACGTATGTGGTTTTCCACATGACACAGGGATAAATAGACGATTGTTCTATCCATGGGGCTAATATTAGGCGGACTCGCGTGGACCAGTAAACTTGAAAACATAATCATTGATCCAGCAGCTCCTGTTGGGGCAACACATCCACCTTCTTTGTACAACTTTGTAACGGTATCGCGATCCAAGGTCCAAAGAGGATAGCTGGTTGTATGCAGATCATGACCGGCCTCCACAACGCCCATTTTATGGCTTCCGGGAATAAATAACAACGGACCATTGGCAGCGGTAACGTCATCAAGAAACACGGCGATATTCATTGCTCGAGGTTCGGGCATCAAATCATCCCGCGCCCAGGTTCCATAATCCTGATGCCATTGCCACACATCTCCGTCGAAGGCTACTTTGGCATTTACCTTATATTGATGCATATACACATCGCCTTGCAATATTTGCTGCACAGGGGTAATGAGTCTTGGATGGGCACCTAATCGGCGGAACGCCTCGTTGTATGTATGAGCGGCAAATGCGGTACGAGCAACACCCGTTTTTTCCCGCCAAACTTCTTCCCTATGTTCTTGATATACCGAGTCAGCAGCCTGTTTTAGCACCCTAACTTCCTGTGTGGAAAATACATTGGGAAAAAACAAATATCCTAACCTGTGAAACTCTGCAAGTTGTGATTCACTAAGCTCCATTTGATTAACTAGGATTGGCTACTTTTATTGAATGTGTTCTAAGTCAATCACGGAACCAGGTTTCGCTACGGTAGCTTGGACACCTGCTTCGTTCTGCAGCTTCTGATCTAGTTTTCGCGCGGACCTCTTTTCCCCATGGACCAACCAGACCGGCGGCTTGGATTTAAAACTACGAAACCATCGAACTAAATCGTTTTCATCTCCATGGGCAGACAATCCACCAACGGTATGAATTTTTGCGTTGACTTCCAACCATTGACCTTTAATTTTTACTTCGGCTTCACCATCCACCAATCGTCGTCCTAGTGTATTTGGTGCCTGGTAGCCAACAATCACAACATGGCACTCCCGACGCGAAACATTGTGGCGTAAATGATGGCGAATTCGACCACCGTTACACATGCCGCTACCGGCAATAATAATGGCGCCACTTTTTACCCGATTGATCACCATGGATTCTTTAGTGCTGCTAGTCAAATGCAAATTATCCATTCTTGGCATTTCGTGAACAGAGCGACGAAATTTAGTGGCTTCATCATCATACAGATGTGGATAATCCCAATACACTTTACTTGCTTCAATGGCCATGGGGCTGTCGAGAAAAACATGCCAGCGATCCATACCCCATTGGTCGAAATTGGTGCCTAATGTGTACAACACTTCCTGGCTGCGACCAATGGCAAAGGCAGGTATTAAAATATTGCCTTTTCCATGGTGGGCCTCGCTAATGATTTCTCCGATTTCGTCATGGGTCAGACTTCGTTCACGATGTCGCCTGCCACCATAGGTACTTTCCATCAACACAAGATCTGCTTGTTCGATAACTGCAGGGTCATTCAGGATCGGTGTATCATATTGACCAAGGTCGCCACTAAACACAATCTTGCGCCTGATCTCTCCTTCCTGTAACCAGACTTCAACACTGCTTGATCCAATAATATGTCCGGCATCCTGAAAACGAACTTCCACGCCGGGCAGAATGTCAACTTTTTCGTTATAACGACTTCCCTTCAGAAAAGACAATACCTGGCGTGCATCTTTCTTGTTATATAGTGGTTCGATCGGCGGTTTATTGGGGCGCTTCTTATTGGCGTATTCTGCATCGCGTTGCTGTAACGATGCCGAGTCCTGCAGCAAGATTCCGCACAAATCTTTGGTGGCGTTGTGGGTATAGATCGGTCCTTTAAATCCGCGCTTCACCAACAAGGGTAGTCGGCCTGAATGATCGATGTGTGCGTGACTGAGTACGACTGCATCAATTTCCGACGGCTCAAAAGGGAATGGGTCGCGATTTCGTTCCTCGTCGGCACGACTACCCTGGATCATGCCGCAATCCAGCAAAAACTGTTTGCCATTGATGCGGAGGATATGACATGACCCCGTCACTTCCCCTGCAGCACCAAAAAATTCAAGTTCCATATTAGGATTCCAAAAATGTGTCTAGTTCAGAGATCATTCGAATTTGTGCTCCGGGTGAATATTTACCTTTCCATTTTAGACCCTGGGGATTGATCCAAAGGGTCTGGATTCCCACCTTGGCGGCGCCTTGCATATCGCGCTCTGCGTCGTCGCCAATATGTAAAATATTTTCCGGCGCCACACCTGCGGCAGTTACTGCAGCTTTAAAAATAATCGGACTGGGTTTCGCCGCCCCTGCTCCCGCTGCGGTAATCGAAAAATCGAAGAAGGCACCTATTCCAGCCATATTCACATCCGCATTCCCATTTGTAATGGACCCACTTCGATATCGACTTTTTACTTTCTCGAGCATTTCTTTCGCACCATTAAATAAAACGATGTCATTTCGTGCCTTAAGGTAAACCTGAAATCCAATTTCAGCATCATCTTTAGTGCCGCCAAATTTGGCCAGCATATACTCAAGCCATTTACGGCGTTGCCACGAAAAGTCATGGGCTTGCTCTGGAAACTGCCGAAGATATGCACGCCGTTGGTGCATGAGCGATTCGATAGTGTGCTGGGCCACTAGTTCTGGAAAAAATTCACCTAGCCAGTTAAAAAGAATAAATTCAGCGTTGTGCACAACCGGTAAACAATGCCAGAGAGTATCATCCAGATCAAAGGTAATGCACTCAATTTTCTTACCATTAAATTGCATTATCTCTTAACTCTCTCTTCCACCAATTGTTCTAAAGTTTGTTGCCATAAACGGTAGTAGTCTTCACTGGCTGCGATGCTAGCGTGTTGTTCGTGCTGGGCAATATTTTGGGAAAGGCGATCTGACCACTCTTTCCAGCTAAATAATCCAGTTTGATGAAGCTTTACCGCCATAGCGAAAGTTCTAGCTTGCCAGGGCGCATCGAACACGGGTTCGCCATCTTGTTGCGGCTGGTGAGAGAGTAGTCTTTGGTTCACGCCGGTCCCGCAATGTAGGGCTCAAAGACATCCACGCAAATGGAAGTTTTGGGTTCCGCACATTCCACTCCCCATAATTCCACCGCGGCAAACCGAATAGTGTATAAATGTGCCGGTATCTTTTCTCCACTTTCGGCATGGGTGTCGGGGAATATATGGGCGCCGTGACAGGTAACAATTTGACCTTTTTTTCCTCGGATATAACGCGGCACCCGGGTATGTTTAGGAGTATGCTTGTTATAAATAAAAACCCAATGACCTAATTCATATTGTGGTGGTGCATTTTCCTTAACAGTTGTTGGCGCACCGCTTTGTAAAATTCCAGCTACTCTGTGCTTTACCACCGGTTGATAAATTTTTTCGTTAGCGATCTGGCCACCGGCCAATTCTTCCGCGGTGACTAATTCCTTTTCTACTAACAGTCCTTCGAGACCAAAAAGCCAATGCTCGTAGTAGCTACTAGTTAAGTAATGCCCGGGGTCCATTCTCTCTCTCGCATAGCGGGACTCATCCAGATTCCATTTCCCTTGAAAGCCACAGGCAAGGGTTAATCCAAACACTTTTTCTTGCCACTGATTGGGAAACAACTCAGCTTCAGTTTGATCCACCGGGCCAAAACCATGCATACCACCAAGATCGTGGGCGCCGTCCATTAGCTTTTCATCTTTTCAGGTGGATTCACCAAAGCAACGCCAATCATGGCATCCCGTTGAACTAATTCCGCCAATGCATCAACATCCATTCCTTCTGTATTGTCAGGTCTGCGAGGTAATACCAGATAACGAATTTCTGCGGTGGAATCCCAAACCCGCACCTCAACTTCCGAGTCGAGGGACACGCCGAACTCTTTCAATACCGCCCGCGGTTCGCTCACCGCTCTGGCACGATAACTGGACGCTTTATACCAGGTAGGAGGAAGCCCCAATACCGGCCACGGATAACAAGAGCATAATGTACATACCACCATATTGTGCACACTCTCCGTATTTTCCACAACCTGCATGTGCTCTCCTTGACGACCCGCATAACCCATTTCCTGAATGGCATTGGTGGCATCACTTAAAAGGCGTGCTTTGTATTCCGGATCGGTCCAGGCCCGGGCAACCACCCTGGCACCATTGCGAGGTCCTACTCGGTGTTGATAGGTGTCTACGAGTTCATCCATGGTGGCGGTATCTACCAAACCTTTTTCAAGCAATAAGGTTTCCAAATCTTTGACCCGTTGTTCTATATCACTCAACGACGCGTTATGGTGATGATGTTCGCCGTGTTTATGTTCTTGATCGCTCATCGAATAAACTCTTCTATTTACCCTTTGATAACCGCTTCCAGTGTGGCGGCAATTTCATATAGCACCTGGTCGTCTCCATGGGGTCGATTTAGCATCAAACCCACCGGCGCATCTCCAGCTTTATGGCAAGGCATACTGATGGAACACCCATCCACATTATTAATCGGTGCGGTATTACGCAGGCACCGCATATTGATGGCCCCTAGCGCCGCTACGTCATCTGTCGTTGGAAAAGGCGGCGGCACATTTGGTGTAGTGGGAAATATCACACCGTCGATGTTCGCCTCCTCAAATGCATCGTTAAAGCAACGCGTTAATATCGTTTTCTCATCAATACGCTGTTGATACTCCAACGCCGAAGTCTGACTTCCCGCGCTAATACGGGCGCGCACATAGGGATCAAACAATTCACCCCTGCTCTGCAACATCGGTTGGTGATGTTGATAAGCTTCGTAAACTGCCACCGGTCGCTTTAAAAACATATCCACCGCACCATCAATTACCGCCAATGGCTTACGAACAATCTTAATCCCAGCGCTAGACAGTTTCTCGACAGTTTGTGCGAATGATTCTGCCACCTCTAGATCCAAACCCTGCATCACTGCGCCTTCCGGAATAAGCAGAGTGAGTTCTCCTGCTTGCTTGGGTTTCAGCTCAGGCAATTTCCCATTGAATTTACCCGACATCACATGATCAATGAGATAACAGCTATCCACATCTACGGCTAATGGCCCCGGGGCGTCAGAAGTAGGCGACAGGGGATAAATTCCCTGCAATGACAAACGCCCGAAACTGGGCTTAACCCCGACGATACCGTTAAATGCGGCTGGGATGCGACAAGACCCCGCAGTATCTGACCCCAAGGTTCCAGCCACAATGCCAAGCGCAACACTTACCGCACTGCCCGAAGATGATCCACCCGGTAATCGCTTAGTCTCTCGGTCCCATACAGAGTACAACGGATCATAGTGGGGATTCTTTCCCATGCCACTAAACGCAAACTCGCTCATATTGGCCCGACCAACAAACAACATCCCGGCGTCTCTGAGAGGTGCCACCACTTTCGCATCAGCAGTTGCCGGTTTGACTATACCTCTTAATACCTTAGAACCCGCATAGGTTACCTGACCCTTAACGTTAAACAAATCTTTTAGAGTGAGGGGAATACCCGCTAAAGGAGATACATTTTTTCCATCACTTCGCGCAATATCAATAGCCTCTGCATCATTCAAGATAGTTTGGTCCACTTCGGTAAACACACCTTCGGCATCAACGTCCGATGCCCGCTTAAGTGCCTGACCAACCAATTCCTGGCTGCTTATGCTACGGCTTTCGAGCTGTTGTGAGAGAATGCGAATTCCCGGTAAGAGAGACATTGGTTTTAATTACTCCACTTCATAAAAGTTTGCTTGATTTTACTGTTGCTTCAACTATTCTTCACCCACCTACACATTACCCCTGGCAAAGTACCCAGGTTGTGATTCAAATTACAACACTAACCACGATTATATGAAAGGCACACACGATTATCAGGACGATCCCCGCAACCAATCCATCTTGATTGATATTAATGGTGAGCATTTTCCACGAAATGAAGCCAAAATATCCGTGTTTGACAGCGGATTCGTATTGGGCGATGGCGTATGGGAAGGCCTGCGGGTCCATAAAGGTAAAATCGCCTTTCTGCAACAGCATCTCGAGCGGCTCTATGAAGGCGCTAAGGCCATTGATATTGAAATGGATGTGGACCAGGGCGAGCTGACGGATCGCTTATATAATGTTCTTAAAATCAACGATATGCACGAAGGTGTACATATTCGCTTAATGATGAGCCGTGGTATCAAGGCTACGCCATACCAGGATCCAAGAGTCACCATTTCGCCACCCACCATCGTCATTATCCCGGAATATAAAACCGCCCTGCCGGAAACCCTCACCAAGGGTATGAAGCTATTCACTGTGCATGTGCGACGCGGTTATCCTGATGTTCAGGATCCAAAACTGAACAGCCATTCCAAACTCAATTGCATCACTGCCTGCATCCAGGCAACCAAGGCTGGAGCAGATGAAGCATTGATGTTAGATCCCCATGGTTTCGTCGCCACCTGTAATTCCACCCATTTCTTTATTGTGCGAAAAGGCGAAGTATGGACTTCAACCGGCGATTATTGTCTTGGCGGAATTACTCGGGGCAATATCGTGAAGCTTTGCCGACAAAATAATATTCCAGTTTTCGAGAAAAATTTCAGCTTGACCGATGTATATAGTGCGGAGGAAAGCTTCGTCACAGGTACCTTTGCTGGCGTTGCGCCAGTTGCTGAGATTGACGGCCGGATAATTGGCGATGGAGGGCGTGGATCAATGGTAGAGAAGATTCAGAACTTATACCTGCAAATGATTGAAAACGAACTGTAAATTCATAAACTTTCGCCATTTTCGTTTCCATCGACCCAGCAAAACAAACAGGTAAATGACAGTACTCCGTATTGCGATGTGGTCCGGGCCACGCAATATCTCAACTGCTATGATGCGATCTTTTGAGAATCGGCCCGATACCGAAGTGTGGGATGAACCGATGTATGGACCCTATTTACATTTAACCAACATTCCCCACCCTGGTGCAGATGAAGTGATCGCCGATCAGGGCACAGACTGGCAGCAAATCGCTAATCGTTGTCATGGCAATGCACCGAATCGCTCTCCCGTGTTTTACCAGAAGCATATGACCATGCACCTGTTACCAGAAATGAGCCGCAGCTGGCTACGGGGATTGACCAATTGTTTTTTAATACGTCAACCGGATCAAGTTATCGCCTCCTATAGCAAGGTCCGCCCGAACCTGACACTGGATGATCTGGGATTTCGCCAGCAAGCAGAGTTGTTTGATTACGTGATTAAAACCACGGGTACGTTACCCATGGTAATCGACTCAAAGGACTTCTTATTGGACCCTGAAGGCATGCTGCGTGCGATGTGCAATAGTCTTGGCATTGCTTATCGTAGCGAAATGATTAGCTGGCCGGCAGGTAAACGTGCCAGCGATGGTGTCTGGGGGAAATATTGGTATAACTCAGTTTGGCAATCTACCTGCTTCGAGACGTATCAGGAAAAACCCATACGACTCACCGACAATCAACAAGCCATTGCCGAACAGTCCGAGCCGTTTTATCAAGTGTTGTATCAACATCGCTTGAAGCCTTTGGAAAATTACATCGGAGATCACTAAATTCGCCATGAAATTCGTCAGCTACAACATTCAATATTGCAAAGGGTTAGACGATATTGTTAATCCACTACGAATCGCCAAAGAAGTCAGTGGTGCAGATGTCATTGCATTGCAGGAAGTGGACCGCTACTGGCCCCATACCGGCATGATCGATCAGGTCGCCACCTTAACGGAACTGATGCCGGAATATTATTGGGTCTATGGCCCTGGGGTCGATCTCCATGTGGAAAACACTTCTCCCTCTGAAAACAAACGACGGCAGTTTGGTAATTTGATTCTGAGCAAGCAGCCAATCATTTATAGCCGCCACCATCTGTTACCTAAACGCGGCAGTGTCGAAGCACTGAGCATCCAACGTTCGACCATTGAAGCCACTATCCAATGTACCCACCAGAAAATTCGCGTTTATTCTGTGCACACCTGCCATTTAAGCGATGTCACACGAATACCGCAGATCGAGCATTTACTCGATATTCATCGAAATGCGCTACACGAAGGTTCTCCGATGTGCGGTGAGATTAAAATCTCCCCTTATGACAAGGGCATAGCAGAGCAAGACGTCGCGACAAATGCCATCATGCTCGGAGATTTCAATTGTCAGCCAGACTCCATCGAATATGAAATAATGGCGGGGCCGGTTAGCGACTATGGCGGCCGTATTTCTCCTATGGATGGATGTGTTGATGCCTGGACCAGCGCTGGGAATGAGCGCGAATTGGGACCGACTAGCGATGTCAACGATATTCCCGCCACTCTGGACTACTGCTTTGTCAGTTGCGATCTGCGAGACAAGATTACGAAGTGCTGGGTAGATGATAGTGCCACAGGCTCCGACCATTTTCCTTTATGGATGGAAATCGATCTTTGAGCAAATGAGCAGATCACAACTGAGCATTATCATGCTCACAACCTTTCTGGTTTTCTGCACACTCTACACACCACAACCCATCCTGCCTCAACTTGTTGCGGAATTTGGAGTAGCAAATACTGAAGCAGCACTAATGGTTACCCTAACTCTGTTGCCTCTGGGTCTTGCTCCTATTTTCTATGGTTATTTTCTCCAGGCAATACCTGCGAAAACCATGTTGCGGATTGCCCTGGGACTACTAGTGATTGATCAGGTTTTGTTGTTTGCAGCCACAGCATTTTGGCAACTACTAACCCTACGTTTTGCCCAGGGCCTTTTAATGCCCGCCCTGTTTACCGCATTGATGACCTATTGCGCCACCATGTCGCCAAAGGAAAAGATTCGATCAACAATGGGACTGTACGTTGCCGCCACTATTGTTGGTGGATTCTTGAGTCGTGCGTTGAGTGGCTACCTATCCAGCACCATTGGTTGGCAATGGGTATTTTTAATTCTCGCTCTGGCTTTGCTGGTGCCACTTTGGTTGACATCGAGAATTGATGCTGACGCTGAGATTAATTTCGCACGACTCGATGCAAACACAATTGGTCGAGTTCTGCGTATACCAAACTTTGCCTTTTCATATTTGGCCCTCGCTACCATTTTTACCGTATTTGGCGGTGTACTTGCATTGTTGCCATTCCGTATTGTGGACATTGATCCCGCCACCAGTAGCTTTACCATTTCGCTGGCGTATCTGGGGTATATGATCAGTATTCCCATTGCCATTATGAGCGACCGGATTAGGCTTAAAGTGGGCGGCGTGAAAAATGCATTGCTTATTGGCCTTGGGTTGATTATGGCTGGGATGGCTGCCTATCTGATTCCTAGTATGACCGTCTTGTTTGTACTGATGCTGGCCTTGTCAGCTGGCATTTTTTTAATTCATTCCACTCTATCGGGATTCCTCAATCATATTGCTGAAGAACATAAAGGGGTGGTAAATGGTATTTACGTTTCGGTTTATTATCTGTCTGGAACGCTGGGTTCATGGATGCCATTTTTGCTCTACCAACAGCTAGGATGGAACCGCACTATTCAGCTCTTTTTAATCACCCTGGCAGTATCATTTTTATTTATCATCAAACTAAAGGAAAACCCTTTATCTAATTGATTATCAATTTAATTATGTAAATGTTATTGCCACACCCCAAACGACATTGACCGTCCCCCAACCCTCCGTTATCATCCGCACCCCCAAAAAGGACCGATCACCCGCAAACCCATGCGAACACCCGTCGTAGCAGGCAACTGGAAGATGAATGGATCCCGGACAATGGCCCGGGAAATCTGCCGCGACCTGGTTGCGGAGCAAGCGACCCTCGATTCGGTCCAGACGATTCTCTGTCCACCAGCAACTTTGCTCGAAACCGTGGTAAATGAAACCAAAGATTCGGCCATTCAAACTGGCGCTCAAGATATCGATCAGCATGCATCCGGTGCCCATACAGGCCAGCTTTCCGCAGCCATGATCAAAGAAACTGGCGCCAACTGCACCATTGTTGGCCACTCGGAGAGACGCACCGACCAAAAAGAATCGGACGGGCTTATTGCACAAAAAGTAGAGTCTGCTATTTCCCATGGAATAATCCCAATCATTTGTATCGGTGAAACCCAAGTACAAAGAGAATCGGGTCAGACTGAACAAGTAGTAAAAAACCAAATTCAGGTAATTAATGGCCACTGTGGTATTGATGCCATTGGCAAAGCCATTATTGCCTATGAACCGGTCTGGGCCATTGGCACCGGACTTACTGCCAGCCCCGAACAGGCCCAGGCAGTACACCAATTTATTCGCAACCTGCTAGCTCAACAAGATAGCGAGGTTGCGGCCCAATGCCGTATAATCTACGGCGGCAGTATGAAACCCGAGAATGCCTCAGAACTGATGGCCCAAGCCGACATTGACGGCGGCCTTATAGGTGGCGCATCCCTTAAATCCCAAGACTTTCTGGCAATTTGCAAAGCCGCCGCCAGGGTGGCTGCCTGACAGGACCCAAACATGTTAACCAATCTATTATTAGTTGTTCATTTAGTTGTTGCCGTGGCCATCGTAGGCCTGGTGTTGTTGCAACAAGGCAAAGGTGCCGATGCTGGCGCTGCCTTTGGCGGAGGCGGTTCATCCTCCTCACTGTTTGGCGCCCAGGGCGCGGCGAACTTTTTGAGCAGAATCACTTCTGCCCTGGTCACACTATTCTTTATCACAAGCCTGAGCTTGGCTTACTACTATTCCCGACAAGCCGAGCCCACCAGCGTTATTTCCGGATCAGTTATGGAAACGGTGGAACCAGCAGCGGAAGGTGAAGTCCCCGTAGCACCAGCAACCGAGAACACTGCCACGGAAGAGCCAGACGTTCCCGCAGCGCCAACATCAAATTAAGTCCTTATAATTTCTCGTCCAAAAAAATAGCCGAAGTGGTGGAACTGGTAGACACGCAGTCTTGAGGGGGCTGTGCTTCACGGCGTGCGGGTTCGAGTCCCGCCTTCGGCACCATTTAGTTGTTTAATACCATCCAGCAGTATCCAAAAATTCAATATAAAACAATAGTTTATACCACATACAGTTCAATAGCGTACGATAGGATACAGTAACATCTGGTGGTAAATGAAGGTACAATATGGGTATAATTTCAGAATTCTCCTAAATTGTACCCACAAAATTGAAACTAACAGCTGTAAAAGTTAAGCAGGCGAAGCCCAAAGAAAAGGACTATAAATTATCCGACGGGAAAGGCTTGTTCCTCCTTATTAAAACGAATGGGTCAAAGTATTGGAGGCTAAATTACAGATACCTGAATAAGGCAAAAACTCTATCAATTGGGGTCTACCCGGAAGTATCTCTTCAAGAAGCCCGAGATGAAACCGGCATTGCCAGAAACCTGCTAAAGAAAGAGCATAAGGATCCGTCAGCGGAAAAAAGACTGCAAAAACTCACCCGGCTTAAACAAGCAGAAACATCCTTTGAAATTGTAGCAAGAGAATGGACCGATCTAAACGCTAGCTGGACAGGTAGTCACCGGCAACGGGTAATCAAGTCCCTCGAAAAAGATGCCTTCCCTATCATCGGA
>JAVJHY011528746.1:0-11429 GCA_035593235.1 Phascolosoma agassizii | reverse complement strand
GAGGCTCGAATCAGCTTTTCTGTCTGTAGAGGGTTTTGCGTCCAGGCATGCGTTACCTGAACATTATCGAAACCGAATTCCGATGCACTTCTGCCTTCGAGGTAGTCGTATATGACATACCACCCTGAGTCTTTCATGCCTTCGTTGTCGTAACCATTGACGATCGCCGAAAAAGAGAACGGATGGCCATTGCCCTCGTTGATTCCGACTATGCCAAGCTTGATCGGGTCTACCATGCAGTCCAACCGCCATCGACACAGATATTCTGGCCCGTCATGTAGCTCGAAGCGTCGGAACACAGCAAGGCGATAACGCCCTTCAACTCCTCGGGCTCTCCCAGTCGATTAACAATAGTCTTTGATCGCAATGTGTCCATAAACTCCGCATTGCTTACTATCTCTGCGAATGGGAAGGGCCCAGGGCTGATGGCGTTCACCCGGATGCCATCAGGTGAAAGGAAACTGGCAAGGTATTTGGTAAGTTGAATCACTCCAGCCTTCGCTGCGCCGTAGCTGGGAGGATTGGCATGATCTGTGCCCTCATACATCCTGTAATCTGGCGCAACATGTCCATACATAGAGGCGATGTTGACAATAACGCCCTTCGTATTCTTCAGGTAAGGGACCGCTTTTTTGACGGTGTAGAAAACACCATTCAAACAGACGTCAATGTCATATTTCCAATCGTCCATGCTTATGGATTCGAACGTGTTCTTTTTTCCGGACCACGCATTATTAATCAGAACGTCGAGCCGACCATATTTTCCTTCGATAAACAGGAACGCCGGCTCTAGACTCTCTGGATCAGTTATGTCGACCTGTATCCCAGACGCTCGCACACCAAAATCATCACTCAAAGTCTTGGCGATGGCCCTGCCCTTTTGCTCATCTCTTGACCCGATTACAATGTTTGCGCCCAGCTCCGCAAGTGCTTCACACATCGCGGATCCCAGGTGACCGGCGCCCCCGGTAATAAACACGGTTTTGTCCTGCAGGCTGAGCAACTCTCTTAGCGATTTCGATTTATTTGCCACGCATGATTTCCTATTGATTCTTGTTCTTGCGCTGAAAATGCTCCATGACTTTCTCAGCGATCATGAAATCAAGTTCTGTATCTATATCCAGGGCTGTTTCTCTTGGTGTAATTACAGCGAACGTCCTACCCATCAATTGTGAGACCGAATCCTCATTTTCATTTAGCACTTTCTTGCTAAGCCCGTAGATCTGGCCGGTTAGCTCATGCGCTTTCGGTTGTTCTTGTCTAGGTAACCAGGGGATTGCACCTTTGATATAGGGTTCGACAACATCTTCTGAGACCCTCCAAAGCCTGTTAGGAGAAACGTGCGAGTCTGTAAAAGTCGCAACGCTATCTGCCCTATCTTCCACCAAAACGTGTACGCACTTTTCAAGGTCCTCTGTCCTTCTAAAAGGTGAAGTAGGTTCGAGAAGAAGAATAATATCGACCTCTTCCCCGTTTTCTTCAACTGCACAAACAGCATGCCTTATTGCATCGATAACCAACGAGGTGTCTGTTGCTAATTCTTCAGGTCGCTTTATTACTCGAGCGCCATGCGCTTTAGAAACCTCGGCAATCTCATCATCATCAGTTGAAACAACTGTTCTATTAACAAGTGGGCATTGCAACGCTACTTCAATAGAATGAGCAATCAAAGGCTTTCCGGCGAACTGCTTGATATTCTTTCCGGGAACGCCTTTTGAACCCCCGCGTGCGGGAATAATCGCCAATACGTTTTTTTCTTGCATACGAATGTGCGCTCCTGTCATTGCCCTACTGCCTAGTTGCATGGGCAATCACCGGTATCGTGCCAAGATCGCGCAATGGTCTCGAAGTGTTGCTCTGAGTGGTGCCCGGGAATTCATTCTTGGGTGCCAGTATCGTCGTTTTTGAGTTCATTCTGAAGCTCCTCAATCTCGGCGCGCAGAACCTCGTGTTCCTCAATTTTGCGTTGCAAGAAACGTATGCTGATTTCGGCCTTCGCCCTTAGACCCTTAGGGGTGAGCAGATAAAGGTATGCGCGCTTCTCGGCCCTGTTCTTGAAGTTTCGCGCTTTGACCATGCCTTTTTCAACCAGCGCTTTAAGGCAGTAGTTCGCCTTCCCCAAGCTGACGCCCAGATGCTCGGCGAGTTCTCGTTGACTGACCTGCGGACTTTCTGCGAGGTAGCGCAGTAGTTTGAGGTGGATTTCCTTGTCTATTTTGTCCATCTGATTCCGTTTTTGGAACAGGCACGCTACCGCCCTGCAGCACCTCTCGGGTCCGCATGGGGAATAGCAACCGGGCGGCCCTTAGCTGACCCGTTGCAGCGACCGCGTGTCGATTTCAACCGCAGTTTCTCGGCCCAGAATCTCAAGCAGCAATAGTGATCGTGTTCGACCTCGATGCTCCTTAAAGACTCCATTCAGGGCGGCGAAAGGCCCGTCGAATACCCGCACCTTGTCGCCGTTACTTAGCGCAATCGAGTTGACTGCGATCAAGCCGGTCGCCGGATTCATGCGGTTCTTCAGCCCCGCGATGATCGATTCAGGAATCGTAATCATGTCGAAGCCAGCGCGAACCAGGCCTACTACACCTCGGGTCGAACGTACGCTTGCCAGACTCTGCAACTCCGGCGTTGCGTTCAAGAACAGGTAACGGGGAAACAGTGGTTCAGGCCGCGTCTTGTGCCGTGCGCTGCCGCCCTTATACGGGTTCTCCGCTATGGGTAGGTAACACTCGAAAGACTGTCTCTCAAGGTTAAACAGCGCTGTCTGTTCCTGCCGTGGCTTGGTATAGACGGCAAACCAGTCAGAGCTACTAGCGCTCAAAACAACCTCCTGGGATTTCTTGTCTATTGCGCATCATGTTGTAAGATAGCATCATATGTTCAACAATTGAACAAATACCGAACCGGCTGTGGTGTCAATCTGCCTCTGCCTCGTAATGAAATGCTAGAATTGCGTTTTTCGTCGGGACCTTGCTGCGCAGCTGGCCATTGCTATTCTTGTTCGATTAGGCCCTAGACATTCGATAGTATTCGACAAATGACAGCGCTGTCAATATAATCCGCATCCGCCGCACACATTACCCATCGGGATTCAATCATCTTTCGATTTCACCACTACGCTGCACTATCACGGCTCACTTTGCCGTTTGTAGTGGTCTTGATTCTGCCAATCATAGTTCTCCCGGCGCTTGCGGCTGAGCGGATCCCTGATGAAGGAAGAGCCTTCCAGCCAAGCCTGGGAGTACGTTTCGCCTTCGATTCAAATATTTACGATACCGGTAAGAGCCGAATTGGGTCGTGGATTGGCACCCTATCACCGGCCATCCTCTTGAGCACAGCACCGGCGCAACAACACTATTCGCTGCTGTACCAAGGAGAATACGGCTACCTCTTCGAGGATTCGGCCGATAACTACGCTGACCATTTGCTGGCCGTTCTCGCGAAATTTCAGCTCAGCTCTCGTGCCCAGGTCGACTTGGCTGCAGCGACCGAAAAACAACATCGGGACCGCGGCAGCTATCAGACCGATGGCCTCGACCCCACATCGCCGTCTTTTCCTACTGAACCCGATGAGCTAGACCGAAAAAGGTGGGCGAGCGAGTTGCGTTATGGCGCTGAGGGCAACCGCGGCCGTCTCACGTTGGGTATTGGCGGAGACCAACTCGATCACACCAACAACCGTGAACGCGCCCGGTTTTTCGACTATGAAACGCAGTCTGGCAGTGCTGGGCTGTCGTTGCTGTTCCATCAGCGCACCGCCGTCGTGCTTGATGCAGTGTTTACGGATGTCCATTACGAGACAACCCGGCCGGGTGAAGCCAGTCTCGATAGCGAGGACTGGCGTTATCTACTCGGCCTGACCTGGGAAGCCACGGTAAAAACCGCAGGTTCGATTCGTCTGGGCATACAGCGACGACGTTTTGATGATCCCGCGCGCGCAAAGACGTCGAATCCCAGCTGGGAAGTCGACGTTCGCTGGTCACCACGTGAGTACTCGCATCTGGATTTCGCAACGTCGCGGGTCAATGAGGAGACCCCCCGCGAGGGAGCGTTTATTGACACCACCAGGTACAAAGTCGCTTGGACGCATCAGTGGAGCGGCGGCTGGGAGTCAATTGTCAGCTGGACACAGAGCGACGCTGATTATGTCGACTCGGTGCGGGATGAGGACTTGACAGAAGTTCACTTGGGCCTGCGCTATCCGCAGGGGCGTCTGCTCATGTGGGAAGCAGGCTACACTCGGCGCTCCCGCGACAGCAGCCTCAGCAATCTCGTCTATGACGGTGATACGTTCGGTATTGGCGTGATTATCGGTAATTGATGCTAGTCTGCTAAGGAAACAACAGTTGCTTGATGCCATGAAAAAAACAAGAGTATTGAGAAATGTGGGGGCAACTCTTCTCATTCTCCTTACGTCGCTCGCTGCGGCACAGCCCGTCGCTGACTACGTACTCGAACCGGGTGACCAGGTTGCGATATCGGTTTTCGATGAGCCGGATCTCAGTGTGGATTTCACACTGAGCGACAATGGCAACCTGAATTATCCTTTTCTGGGCGAGATCCGCGTGGCGGGCCTGACGATGCCCGAGCTGGAAAAACGCATCGCCGACGGACTGCGAGGCGATTACCTAATCAATCCGGATGTCACTGTATCGATTAAGCAATATCGGCAGTTCTTTTTGAACGGCGAAGTGAATCGCCCGGGCGGCTATCCCTACCAGCCAGGTTTAACGCTGGAAAAAGCGCTGGCATTGGCCGGTGGTTTGAGCCCACGCGCCAAACGCAGCAAGATTGTCGTTAAACGTGCCAGTAGCCCGTCCGGTATAACGGTAAACATCAAGATGTCCGATCCGGTCCGTGCCGGTGATGTCATTACCGTGCCACAGAGTTTCTTTTAAGATATGGCTATGCACGAAGAGTGGGAACTGGACGACGACGGTATTGATTGGCGCCAGCATTGGAATTCTGTCAGTCGTCGGAAATGGGCGATATTGCCGTTCGCGTTTGTCGTCACCCTCCTAACTGCGCTGGTTGTCTATGCGATGAATCCAGTCTACAGCGCGACCGCGCTCGTCCATATTCAGCCCAATCAGGCAAACATCGTCTCGATCGAGGAAGTTTATGGTGTCGATACACGACGCCAGGATTATCACGACACCGAGGTCGAAATACTGAAATCACGACCGATTGCCGCCAAAGTTATTGATGCCCTGGGCGCACCCCCCGAGGTCGCCCCATCCGGAATTCGCAGATTCAGCTTTGACTGGCGCGCATTATTGCCGTTCAAGGCACCGGAACCGCCGGGCGGCTCGATTGACGTCGATCCACGCGATGCCGATATCGAGGATTATCTGGAGGATTTGTATATACACCTCGTGCGCCGCACACAGCTGGTCGAGGTCACCTACGTCTCGGAGGACCCACGGCTGGCAGCCGCCTACGCCAACGCGCATGCCGCCGCCTATATTCAGAGTATTTTCGATGCGCGGCTGTCGGTCACACAGTCGGCAACGAGCTGGATGGGCAAACGCGTCGAAGAGTTGCGCAAGATTCTGCAGGACTCAGAGTCGGAGCTGCAGGCGTTTCGTGAGCGGGAAAAAGTCATCGACGTGCAGGGCTACCAGGCCCTATCAACCCTGGAGATCAACGATTTAAGTACGCGGCTGGTCAATGCCCGTCGCGGATTATCCGGCACCAAGATCGCCTACCTGCAGATTTACGGTAACGAGTCGGGTGCCATTGAGAGCGTGCCAGCGGTGCTCGATAACGCCGCCGTACAGCAATTCAGAGCGATACAGGCCCTTGCCGAACAGGCGGTCGCAGAACTGGCCAAACGCTATGGACCCAAACACCCAAAGATGATCGCCGCGCAGTCGGAACTGACCGAGGCGACGCAGAATCTCGAGGGACAGCAGCGCGATGTTGCCGGTGGCATACGCGCCGAGTATCTCGCCGCACAGGATGAGGTGGCGGCGTTGGAAGCCGAGCTGTCCGGTGCCAAGCAGCAATACCAGGAGGTCACCCGAAAAGGTTCCGATCTGGCGGGTTTGCAGCGCGAAGTCGAAACCAACCGCGAGTTATACGAATTGTTTTACAACCGCATGCGTGAGACCGCGCAGACCGATGATCTCGACTCGGTGAATGCTCGCGTTGTGGATCCGGCGGTTGTGCCTAGGTCTGCATTCAAACCCGATAAGAAGCGTGCCATAACCATGGCTTTTCTACTGAGCCTGATGGCCGGTATTGGCGCGGCATTTCTGCTGGAGCAGTCCAACAACACGATCCGCGGATCGGCCGATGTCGACGTCAAGGTCGGGCAGCCACTGTTGGGGATAGTGCCATTGCTAACCGGCAAGGCGCGCAAGCAAGCCGGGCTGGCATTTTTAGATGACACGGAAAAACGTTTCGGCGAGGCCATCCGCACTATCCGTACCAGTATCTCGTTGTCGAGCCTCGACAATCCACACAAAATCATCCTGGTGACGTCGTCGAACAGTTTGGAAGGCAAGTCAACCGTCGCCATTAACCTGGCACTAGCCTTTGCCAAGGTCGAACGCGTGTTATTGCTCGACGCCGATATGCGCCACCCCAGCGTGGCGCGCGACCTGAATCTTGACAGTTTGCACCCAGGATTATCCGAGCTGCTGGCGCATGAGGCGGAATTAGAGGATTGCATTGCATCGGTCAAGAAGTACAAATTGGACGTGCTCGGGTCTGGGCTAGTTCCGGCCAACCCGCTAGAGCTGTTGTCCTCGGGCGCCGTTTCCACGGTAATGAAAGTGTTGCGCGACTCGTATGATCGCGTAATCATCGACAGCCCCCCGATCCTGCCAGTTAGCGATTCAGCCGTGCTGTCTTCGCACGTCGATTCTCTGCTGTATGTCATCAAGTCAGACGCAACCTCGATCCAACAGATCAATGATGGGCTTGGCCAACTACAGCGTTTCAACGCCCCGATTATTGGCGTCGTGGTTAACCAGCTCAATGTGCATGCGGCAGAACGTTTCAGCGACGTGGGCAACTACGGCGGATACGACACTAAACCGTCATGACCGATGCGAGACAACTGCGACCGCGCTTCGTTATTGCCTTCACCGTTGCTCTGGCGTTAATACTGGTTGGCCTGCCTGGATAGCAACGCGCAATGGGCTGTCGGGTCTCTATGCGCGGCCTGCCATTGACCATCTCGAAGACAAACGATTTGACGCCTACTCCGTCAACAAGGAGTGGTTGTCGAGAGCCGTCCCATGTACGACACGCCAATTTAGCAAACTGACAGCAATACAGCATTACCGATTATGTTAATTGACAGCGCTGTCAGTTTCCAAGTAATATCCGCACACTAAGACTTGGGACTTCAAACCGGCACAGGTCGGCGGCATTTCAAGCGCGCCAATAACTGCCTGCAAAAGATTCATAAACCGCGAAAATTCGCGAACCAAGCCATCGATCAGGGGAAGAACTTTGTCACGAACGGACGCACACGTTCGCTCAATATTGAATCAGGCGACGCCCTTGTCGAATGGGCTAGAGAATCGGCTCGTCGGCCATTTGCCGCTTACAACGTTTACTTACTTCCTTGCGGATGCAATCGCAATTATCGTCGCCGGCGTTCTGAGTATTTTTATTGCCTCGGATGCTGGCTCGATCCCGCTGCAGCACCGCATGGCGATAATGATCGCCGTCCTGCTGACCTGGGTCGTGTTCAATGCTGGAGGTCTCTATTCAAGCTGGCGCGGACGAAACTACCTGGATCAAGCACGTGCCGCGACCCTGGGCTGGCTGACGGTCGTATTCTTGCTTGTGTTCGCATCCTACTTGGCCGGACCGAGTTTAGTCACAGATCGTATTTGGATGCTTTGGTGGGCTTCGCTTGGACTGGTTGCGCTGATAACCGTTCGGCTAACCGCCATGCTTGGCCTGCGAACCCTCAGATCACATGGTCGAAATCACAAGCGTATAGTTGTCGTCGGCGGCGGCAGCTGGGGGCAAGAGGTTATCGTGCGACTCCAGGACGCAGATTGGCTGGGCCTAGACATCGTCGCGGTTATCGATCAACACATTGAGGCGGACGGGCGTCGTATCGCTGGTGTTCCACTACGCGGTGGGTTCGGTAATTTGTTGGGCGTGATCTCGGAGGAATCCATCGATGAGGTATGGATATGCTTGCCGCTGGAATCTCCCCGCGCAGGCGGCAGAGATTGGGTTGGCGAGGTCATGCGCATACTCAACGATAGTACCGTTACCCAACGCTTGTTGCCGGAAATTGAAGAAATGCGTTTGCTCGATCGTCCTGTAACCGAGATAGTTGGCCTGCCCGTCGTCAATCTGAATACGTCGCCCCTGCATGGAGTTGGCAGAATCGCCAAAGGAGCTGTCGATTTCACGCTCGCATTGGTGATTTTCCTGGTCATAAGTCCGTTGATGATGATCATCGCATTGGCGATCAAGGGCGAGTCGAAAGGCCCGGTCTTTTTTACGCAACTTCGCCATGGATCTGATGGAGTGCCGTTTCAGATGCTTAAGTTTAGGACGATGAAACCGCATAGTGAACTTGATGGAACGGTCACACAAGCCACCATTATAGACTCGAGGATAACCAGGCTAGGCGCGTTTCTTCGCCGAAACAGCCTTGACGAATTGCCGCAGTTCGTCAATGTGTTAATGGGAAACATGTCGATCGTCGGGCCACGACCACACGCCGTTGAGCACAACCAGTACTACCGAACGCAGATTGATTCGTACATGCAACGTCATCGTGTAAAACCGGGTATAACGGGTTGGGCGCAGATCAATGGCTTCCGTGGCGCTACGGAAGACATCGAAAAAATGCGTCAGCGCGTCAACTACGACCTGTATTACATAAAACACTGGTCATTGTGGCTCGACCTCAAGATCATACTTCGGACGTTCATCCACGGCTTCAGAGGAGAAAACGCGTACTGACGGCCGACGGTGAGAAATTGATAGCTTCGCCACAATTTGGGGGTGATTGGCGTGCCAAGTCAAATGGTTTTGGTCACAGGGTGGAATTGAGTTTGATCGCTCTATGCTGGACGGCACACCCAGGAAGCTTTTGAACATTTATGGACTGGCACTACTCGGCTGGCGGCCGAAGATCACACTTGACGAGGGAATAACCAGTACGTACGACTTGTATTGCTCCACGACCTGACCTTCAATAGGAGGAGCAGCGTTTAGCTGACCTTTTGCGATACGTCCTTCCCGCTTACCGCCTTCACCTCACGTGACCCGCAGGAATCTTGGTGCCCATCGGCGACTATTCTTCCCACCGATATCGCGTGCCCGGCCAGCTCGATCCTGGCGCAGTCGATCGTGGGCAATCGCTGACGCCGGGGTAAACGAGGTAATCGCGCGCATACCGCCAAGGCTGAGCGTAAATTCGTCTCGAGCCAGTTTATCCTTGTTCAGCATGGTTTCTCCTCCATAGCCAACATTGTTTTCAGTTACACGCCGATCAGCTTGTGCAACCGACGGTCGGACTTTAGGCATAAGGGGTGTAGGCCACAAGCGGGATTAAGTCACACCTGGGATGAGAAAAAATCAACCAGACGAACACAGGTTCTGTGGCTTGGATCACACTTGCATTCTGCGGTTTTGTGTCCGGCCGCAGTCGCCGCGAAGACGATATATCTTAGATGCTCTTGAGACCGCGCCGGCCGGCCAAACGCCGAGCCTCCTCGCTAGGGAAGTAGCCCAATGCCGCAATTGCCCGATCGACGCGTTCCTGGGTTACGGCCGTTACATGCGGCTCGTGGTTGACGACACGCGACACGGTCTTGATTGAGACGCCGGCAAGCTCGGCGACATCGAAAACCGTCGCTTTGTGCTGTGCATTACGCACAGGGAAAGTGCGCGGCTTGATGATGGAAGCACAGCCAAGGGCGTTGCATCGATTCCCGACGAACTGGGACCTTATTGAAGCGATCATTGGCAATTGCAGGCGCGGCGACAAACGGGGTAATTGTCTTCATACCACCCAGGCTGAACGTAAATGCGTCTTTCGCAAATTTGTCTTTCTTGAACATGGTCTTCACTCCATAGCCAACAGGGCTATTTGCTGATCATCGATCCGAGGTTGCGGTCGATGTGCCAACAGTAGGCTATGGCGGAGCTTCCCACAAACGGGAAAAAGTCACGTCTGGGATGAAAAAATGTCAGGTCGCGGCAGTAAAATTCTGCAATATCCAGTCCCGCAGAAGCTTTACGCCCGGATCATCTATGCGATCCTCCTTGCAGACAAGGAAATAGCTGACATCGGCAACAAGCTCGTGACGGAATAGCCGCACGATGCTGCCCTCTTCAAACCAAAGCTTGCCAATCGGCACCGGAATAAGTGCCGCGCCGATACCGCGCTGTGCTGCCCTTACGACGGCAATCATGGAGTCCATTCTGATAATCTTGCTGTCCTCCGGCAACGCAATACCGCTCGACTTCGCCCAATGCTTCCAAGCTTTGGGGCGCGTTTCGTGTACGAGCATCGGAAACTCACTGACGATCGATTTCTTTTTCACAATCATCGCCTTCTTGAATTCCGGCGAAGCAGCCGGCGCCATTCGTAGCGGGAATAACAGGTTGGACGGCATATCTTGCGGTAGCGATCGAAATAGTCGAATCGACAAGTCCGCATCCGTTGGATGCTTTTCTGACGTTTCGTCGCTGGTGCCAACGTGGATGTCGATCTCCGGGTGTTGTGCTGTGAAGTCACTCAGTCGCGGCACGAAGTATTCGCTGGCAAAAAATGGCTGCACGGATATCCGAATAGAGCTTCTGATACTGCCCTTCTTGTAACTCGCGGCAACAGCATCCAGTTGCTCAATAAGCGGACTTACATCTTCATACAGCGACCGGCCGGTCTCAGTAAGGCTCAACTCACGGCTGTTGCGATCAAACAGCTGCGCACCGAGTTCCTCTTCAAGACTCTTGATTTGGTGGCTAACGGCCGACGCTGTAATAAACAGCTCTTCGCCCGCCGCGCGAAAGCTTACATAGCGTGCGGCGATGCAAAACGTGCGCAGGCCACGTAAGGAGGTTTTTGGCTTGCTCGGCATTAGTACCCAAGAATCACTTGAGCACCTGTTTTGGTGTCCGATCCACACTAAATATTCCCCAGTGTTTTTCGGCGCCCAGTGGTGCTGCCGGGTCACCCTTCCAGGGCTCATCAAAGGCCTCGAAGAAGAACACTGTTGTATTAGTTTTTGTCGCCCAGTCACGCAGCTCGCGATAATAGCGCTGCTGGTTTGCCTCGTTCGCACGGTCCCCAAATTCGATCGCGACACCATCCAAGAACGCCGATGTGCCGTCGACCAGCCCAAGGTAATAAAGTGTGATGTAGATCCATAATCCCCACCTGAAGATAAGACGCAGGAACTGATTGCGCCCCAGCCGTGTGGCAAATCCTGCTA
>JAVJHY011528638.1:0-12087 GCA_035593235.1 Phascolosoma agassizii | reverse complement strand
GGCAAATGTCTATGGAGGAAGTGCTAAAGACTCAGCAAATGCAGTTGTAAGAAAACCTGATGGTAGCTATGTAGTAGTCGGTCAAACTCTAAGCTTTGGAAACGGAGACTATGACTTTATGATGTTGGAGCTCAGGAAGTAAAGGTTATTTAAACAGTGGACTTAATGTCCACAATCATTTTTTACTACTTTGAATCTGTCTGTGTATCTTCTTTTTCTGTTTCATCACTTTTTTGAGCTAATTTCTTTTTACGCTTCTCTTCTTTTTTTTTCTCTTTTTCCAATTCGCGAGCCCGTTTTTCATAAGTGTAGTTTGTTTTAGCCATCAGTAATCCTGTTTTTTAATATTTTATAAATCGTTTAGTTTTGCAACAATGTAAACCAAGCAATTTTAACCTTTAGCTTTTTTTAGCTTCTTGTCATTTCGCTTCTCTTTTAAAGTTTTTGCTGGTGCTCGCCAAGGCGGGAACCATCTTTCTTATCTACCTCATATGCGCTGTCGGCGTGTATGCGCTCGTCGGGCTCGCGGTCGGGCCGCTCGGACTCCAGATCGTGACGGCCGACATCCTCGATCAGCTGCTTCCGGTGCTGTCGCTGCTGCTGGGACTGATCGGCTTTGGCATGGGCCTCCGCCTGCGCCGTCAGCTGTCGAACGCCCACGGCCTCGAGGCGGGCGCCCTGGTGGGCGTGAGTGTGGCGTCGGGGGTCGCTGCGCTGTCCTACGGGGTCCTGTGGCTCGCGATGCAGCCTGACGACCCGTGGTCGATCATCTGGATCAGCGTGGCGGTGGGTGCCACCGCGGCGGTCTGCGATGGGCAGCGCATCGAGGGAGTGGCGGCGCGCATCGGGGCTCGGGGCCCGGCGTCCGACCTGGCCCAGACGCTGGCGGCGATCAGCAGCATCATCGCCATCCTGGTCTTGGGGGTGAGTCTTGCGCTGGCGCGGGCCCGCCAGACGGCGACTGCGCTCGACCTGACCCCCGCGGAGTGGCTGTTGGCGGCGGGTGCAGCCGGCATCGCCTGCGGAATCCTGTTCGTGCTGTTCATCGGACGGTGGGGCAACGACCAGCGCGCCTTCCTCGACCTGACACTCGAGCGTGTCGTTACGAAAGAACCCCTCGCCCTCGCCTTGCAGGACCCGGCAAAGATGGAAGGAAGCGACTGAGCCATCGTCGAACTTGCCCCCTGCTCCGACGACGATGGCGTCGGGCATCGCGGCCGGTACGGACGAGCATGCAGCTAGAACAATGAGTGCACAGCATCCGAAACGAATCATGTCTGCACCTGTTGCAAGTCGCACGCCGACACTCGAGACGTGTTTTTCCCCGCGAAGTGGACGGATCACCGGGGCTCGTTCACACCACCCCTGTGGCTCGTTGTCCCAGTTTCGAACTTCGGGAAAGGAAAAGTGAAGGCGTCTCACCCCGCTTTTGTCAAGATATAACGACAGTCGGCATATAAGCGAACCCGCCGGCGTTTGTCAAGATATGACGACCGTCGGCATATAGAGGCACCGGCATCTGAGCGCCGCGGCTCGCCAAGCTGGTGGGCTATCGACCGGCTGAAACAGCTGCCTGGCCAAGGTATGATTGGTTGGATGGGTCACTTCTCCATGCGCTGCATCGTTCTCACTGCCCTTATTGTTGCCTCTGTGCCCGTTGGAGTCGCAGTGCCCATTGCGAACGCGGATATCGCTATCGCGCCTCCGGTGATTCGAATTGTCGGCGTGGAGGGCTCTATCTCGGTGCAGGGTCCACCGTCGCGCGCCCAATACGTGTTGCACAACGATACGGACGCTCCGGTCGATGTTTGGGTGCACCGTGTGGTGCTGCTCGATGGCCGTGTTCGTGTTCCGTTGGCCGGCACACGGGTCTACGTTGGAATGCAGCCGGTCCAACGAACTGTACGGGTGCCTGCGGGGGGCTCGCTGCAGATCTCGGTCGGGTTTGACATGCCTGCCCACGTGCGTGGCGACTCGTGGCAGCTCGAACTCGCCGTCACTAGCCCACGAGGTAACGCACGGGGCATCGCGAGGGTTCGACGGATACGCAGGATCCCGATCCCGGGTTGAGTGGTGCTGCGTTCTAGATGACGTTCTAAATGACGAGGAGCCCGCGGGCTTCGCAGTCGCTCGCGAGCACGGTGGATTTGGGCACGTCGCCCAAGTTGAGTTTGTTTGCTAGGTGCCATGCCGCGGCACGTAGCTCCATGCGCGTGGGAATGCGCGTGGAGGTCTCCGCACTACTGCAGCGCGCTTGCGCGATCTTCCATGCCGCGGGCGCCAATCCACCGGCTTCGTCGAACAGACGGGAGTAACCGTTTTGCTCGGAAACCAACTGAAGCAGCCATTCGATGGGTCGCATACACACCTCACATTCATCGCGCTGGCACCGCACGCGCCGTTCACACTCGTACGGGGTCCCGCAGCACGACTCTTTTCAAACAACTCGACCGAACTAACTATCGGTCGGTTTGAGCCTCGCCTTTAGGAACTCCGGGCGCGCTCACTTACGAAGACGCGCCAACCGGTCCACGAAGTCAAAGAAACGTCGTCGTCGCGGGGAATTCGGTGTTCATTCCCGCCGAACACGATCGATTCACGCTCTCGAGAGTGAATTCGCGCATGGTTTCACGGGTGCTCCCACGTACCAGAATCGGTACGGGCGCAGACTGCACTCGGAGGTTAAGGTGCTCGCCCCTCGATGGCTTGTTTCCCTGCGATATCCAAGGAGAAGATCAACAACTGATGCCTCGCTTGGACGCCGTATACGAGAAGCTCTCGAAGGCCGATCGCGCGTTGCGGATCGAAGATGTGGCGGCCTCGCTTCTCGATGAAGAGGTCGCGTATGCACTGACCTACTTGGCCAGCTACGTCGACGTGAAGACGTTGGGGCAGTTGCTCGGCAGCGAACGCGCGCGCCATGTGTTTACCCAAGCACTCCGTCGCGACACGCAGGAGCGCGTCGTGCAGGTACTCGATGAATGGGTGCACAGCGATTCGCGCGTCTGCTGGCGGTGGCGCATCCAGCCGGCACCCGACGTGACGCCACCTCCGAAGAACAAAGCGGCCTTGAAAAAGTGGCTGACGAAATTCCAGGTCGCGCCTTACCTCGGCGCCTTTGGCAGCAAGGTGCGCCCCTTCGCGCCGACCGGCTACTTCATCGACACCAACCACCACGTCACGGTGGAGGACTTGCTCGAAGGTCGCGGCCCCGTGGCTCAGCTCGCGCGTGCGGTGGCTGAGCGCTACGCAACCGCCGCGCTCGCGTATCTTCACTACCGCGCGCGACGCACGCGCCAGATGAAGAAGCGCAAAGAGCTGTGGCAACGGCGACCGCACTCGAGGTCCTTGCGCACACTCGCCTCCCGGCTCAGTGACGCGTCGCGCGAGCTCGACCCGAGCTCCGACGACCCCGTCTTTCTGTCGGGCGAGGAGCACTTGGTTCTCAACGATGCGCCGCCGAGCATCGCCGTGCGGCTTCGCTCGACTCCAAACGCAACGGTTCGGATCGATCTGCTGGGATATGAGACGGGTCCAGTTCGCGTGTCGACGACTCGCTCCGTCCAGACCATGAAAGCGCCCGAAGTGCGCGCGCTCGTCGAATGGAGTCGCGACATCGTTCACGACGTGCAGCACCCGCTTCACGAGACGCTCGAACGGACCATCGGCAAACCGACATGGGTGTTCGTCGTCGATGCCCTCTCGAAGGAACTCGAAACGGACGAACCGCAAAAGACGCCAGAGCGTCTTCTGTGGCGTCTCGAAGAAGTCGGTCAGTCGTTTCAGGTTCACGCGCTGCTGCAGCGCCGCTTGAAGTCCGGTCGTTGGAGCAAGGGTGCGCGCACTCCGCTGCACAAGGTGCCTTCGGAAGTCATCGGGGAGTTGGACCGCCCCGTCGTCGACCACGTCGCGAAATGCGAAGACCAGTTTCCGCCGAACTACGATGGTGCGTTGCGCGCTCTGGTGGGGCATCCACGGGTCGTGTACGAAGGCCGCTCGGTGCAGGTGAGGCGCGAGCTCCCCACGGTTGCGCTCATCCCAGCGGAAGAGGGCGTCCGAGTAGAGGTCCGCGTTCGAGACAATCCGCTCGAACACGAAGAGCTTCGCGATCGCCTGCACACGGCATGGGACGACGACCGCCTCTACATCGCTTCACTCGACCCGGTCGCGCTCAGCGCCGTACGTGCTCTGTCCAGCTATGGGGGCGTGTTGCCGCCGGAAAGCTACGACCGGGTGCTCGAGCTGCTGGCTCGTCTTCAGCCACGTGTGCATCTGCAACTCCCGACGGCACTGCGCGGCGCAGCGACCACGTCCGATGTGCCACTGGTCGTGCGGCTCGATCCGGATGTGGACGCGCTCGCGCTGAGTCTGCGGTTCCGTCCCTTCGGTGCTGGTGGGCCTTCCTGGCCTGCAGGCACTGGTCCCTCGATCGTGTACGGAACCCAACGCGGTAAGCGGGTTCACCACGAACGCGACCTGGACGCCGAACACAAAGCCGTTCGCACGCTTCAAGACACGTTGGGTCTCGACAACCTCGCGCAGCGAATCACCGATCTGGAGCGCGCGCTCGAGGTTCTCGACCAACTCGAGCGCCTCGCCGCGAAGAAGATGCTCGTCACCGAGTGGCCCAAGGGCCGCAAGTGGAAGCTGCTGGGAACGGCAACAGCCAGCGCACTCAAAGTTCAGGTGCGACGTTCGGGAGATTGGTTCGGCGTGGACGGTTTTGCCGAACTCGACGGAGCCAAGGTTCCGCTCGCGGCGTTGATCCGCGCGGTGCGGCGCAAGGAACGATGGGTCCGCATCGCGCCCGGCAAGTTCGCGCGCATCGCCGATGGGCTGCGCGAGCGACTCAGCGACGCCGACGACGTGTTGGTCGAACAGAAGGGCGAGATCGTCGCGGGCTTGGCATCTGTCGCGGACGTCAAGGCGATGGTCGACGAAGGCAACCTCGCCGCGGACGACGACTGGCTGCGCGTCCTGACCAATATGCAGAGCGCGACCGCGCTCCAACCAGAGCTACCGACCTCGTTGAACGCCGAGCTCCGGGAGTATCAGTCCGAAGGCTTCGCGTGGATGGCGCGGCTCGCCGAATGGGGCGCCGGCTGCTGCTTGGCGGATGAGATGGGCCTCGGAAAGACCGTGCAGGGTTTGGCCATGTTGCTGCGGCGACGAGACGAGGGGCCTGCACTGGTCGTGGCGCCGACATCCGTTGGGTCGACCTGGCGCAAAGAGGCCGAACGCTTCGCGCCCGACCTGCGGGTCATTCCCTACCGCGGTGCCAAACGTGCGGCACTACTCGAAGGATTGGGACGCGGGGATGTGCTGATCACCAGCTACGACATTCTTGCACGCGACGCGTCCAGCCTCGGTGATATCGAGTTTGGCACTTTGGTGTTGGACGAAGCACAGGCGATCAAGAACGCGCGGACCAAACGTGCCAAGGGCGCACGTGCGATTCAAGCACGTTGGCGCCTGGCCTTGACCGGAACACCACTCGAGAATCATCTGGGCGAACTCTGGAGCCTCTTTCACGTGGTGAGTCCCGGTCTTCTCGGAACCTGGGCACACTTCCGCGCCCGTTTCGCGTTGCCCATCGAGCGTGATGGAATCGATGCCCGACGCGAAGCGCTGGCAGCAAAGCTGCGTCCCTTCTTGCTGCGCCGGACCAAGAGCGAAGTCGCGCGTGAACTGCCCGCTCGGACCGAGGTGTTGCGACCCATCGAGCTTTCCGAGCATGAAGCGGCCATCTACCATGCCGCGCGAAAAGAGGCGCTGGAAGGAATCGTCGCTTCCAAGTTGGAAAAGAAGGGGCGCTTCCAACTGCTCGCGGCCATGACCCGCCTTCGGCTACTCGCGTGTCATCCACGTTTGGTCGATCCGAACTCGACGTTGAGTTCAGCCAAGGTCACGAGTCTGATGCGGCTCATCGATGAACTTCGCGAAGACGGACACCGTGCGCTGATCTTCAGCCAGTTCGTTTCGTTGCTCGACATCGTGCGCGAAGAGCTCGACGCAAAGGGCATCGACCCGCTGTACCTGGTCGGCGCGACACCGACAGACGAGCGCGAGCGATTGGTCGATCTTTGGCAGGCCGGTGACGACCCGGTGTTTTTGGTTTCGCTCAAAGCCGGTGGAACCGGGCTCACACTCACGGGCGCGGACACGGTGATTCACCTGGACCCGTGGTGGAACCCTGCCGTCGAAGACCAGGCCTCCGACCGCGCTCACCGAATCGGGCAGACCAAACCCGTCACCATCGTGCGACTGGTCTCACAATCCACCATCGAAGAGTCGGTGCTGCGCTTGCACGCCGACAAACGGGCCCTGGTGGACGGAATTCTAGAAGGATCCGGGACAGCTGGCACGTTGAGCCCGGACGAGCTCATCTCGCTCATCCGAGGCGACGAACGCAGCGATGAGCCGGCCGATGAAGCCGGTTCGGACGCCGTGCTCGAACCGGCCGTGGCCGAGTGACGATTTGAGGTTACGCTTGGCCCATGGCCTCGAACACCAAGATCGCCAAGTGGGCTCGCGCAACCTTGCTCGGACCGTTTCTCACGTGTTGGGGAATCGTCACGCTCGCCGCGATGGCGCTCTCTGACGCGGCCTTCGCACGCGTCTTCACCGAGGTTGGCCTTTCGTTCGACGTCGACTCGTGGGCAATGGGCATGTGGCTCATCAGCTTCTACGCTGCGGCTGTCGCCGTGTGTTTGATCGCGGTGGACGTCGCCCTGCTCAAAGCAAAGGTGCGTCGCTTGCCTACCGGCGGGCGCGCGTGGTTCAGCTCGATGGTCGCCCCGATCGCCGTCTGGATGGTCTGGCTCGTGACACCGGCCGCAGACGACATTCCGATCGTCGTGCTCGTGATGGCGGGAGGCCTTTGGCTGGGCGCGTTCGTCGTACGACTCGTCTTCGGTCGACGCCCTTGAGACGGTCGTCGCTTCGTAGTTCCTAGTTGGCTGAACTGGCCGAGCGAACGAGCCTGCCCGGTCGGGCGCCAGTCAGGGTGCCGCCCTTGGTGATCGCAACGCCGTTGACCAACGTCGCGATGTAGCCGTGGGCACCTTGCATCAGTCGCTTGCCGCCCGCCGGTAGATCTGCCTGCATTTTCGGATGGGTCAGCTCGAGATTCTCGAAGTCGATGATGTTGATGTCGGCCTTTCGGCCAGCAGCGATCAACCCGCGGTCCGTCAGCCCAACGAAGCGCGCCGTGTCATGCGCCTGCATCTGGACGATGCGCTCGAGCGGGATGCGACCACGATCACGATCGCGGGCCCAATGCGTCATCAGGAAGGTCGGGAAACTCGCGTCGCAGACGGTGCCGACATGGGCACCACCGTCGCTGAGCCCTGGAATCGCCAAGGGGTGGGTGAGCATCTTGTGCAAGTTGTCGAGGTTCATCGACGTGTAGTTGTAGAGCGGGAAGTAGAGTAGTGCCTCGCCGTTCTGCTCGAGAAGCGCGTCGTAGATTGCGCCCAAGACGGGGATCTTGTTCTTGAGCGCCTCGTTGTACAGACATGTCCCGATGTGCGGTTCGTAGTTCGGCTTTTCGCCGAGCCTGTAGAGACGCATCGCCACCATGTCGATGTTCGCCAACAGTTGATCGGCAAGTGGCGGGACGCTGCTTCCATCGCCCGCGAGCGGTTCGCTCTTCTCCTTGAGCAGCTGGGTGCGAAATGCCGGGTCACGCATCTGGCGAACACGTTCCTCGAGCGGCAAGTGCCCGATTTTCTTGTAGCTGGGGAACCCGACGAAGAGGTGAAACGTTGCGTTCAGTCCGAGCATGACTCCAATGCCGCGTGCGCCGACCTGGCAACGAATGTCGAGGCCCTTCTGTTGGGCGGCTTGGGCGCGTTCGAAGATCCACTCCCACTGATTGGGCGACTGGTCGCGCTGCATCGTCGAGACCGACATCGGCCGGCCGCCGCTTGCGGCAATCATCGCCTCGAGCAGATCGAACTCCCCGTGAAAGTGTTCGTCTCCGCGGGCCATGTCGTAGTCACTCACAGCCTGAAGTACGCCGTGGTTCAACCCCTGAAACGCCTCGGCAATACCGATCAGCTCGCGACCGCTCGCTTCAGAGGCAGGCGTTGCGGCTCCTTCGGCCGAGCGGTGGTTGTCGCTGCGACCTGTGCTGAAACCGACGGCGCCGGCGTCGAGCGCCGCACGGAGAACCTGACGCATCCCGGCGATGTCCTCGTCGGTGGCCTTTTCCTCGGCCACGGCGCGCTCGCCCATGACGTAAACGCGCAATGCATCGTGCGGAACTTGACCGAGAAAGTCGATCGTGTGTGGCATCGCGTCGAGCGCGCTCATGTACTCCGGGAAGGTTTCCCAGTTCCACGTCAGACCTTCCGCGAGCGCGCTGCCGGGAATGTCCTCGACTCCTTCCATCAACCGGATGAGCTTCTCGTGATCGGTTGGCCGAACGGGGGCGAAGCCAACCCCACAGCTTCCCATCACGCATGTCGTCACGCCGTGCAACGACGAGGGCGCCATCTCCTCGTCCCCCGAGATCTGCCCGTCGTAGTGGGTGTGAATATCGGTGAAGCCAGGAGCGACGACCGCGCCCTGCGCGTCGATGGTCTCGTGCGCTGACTGCGTGCACTCGCCAACGTCGACAATGCGGCCGTCTTTGATGCCAACGTCGCCGCTAAACCGCTGCTTGCCACTGCCATCGACGATGGTGCCGCCCACGATCTTCAAGTCATACATTTCGCATGGTCCCCCGCTTGACGCTGATTGGAAGTTCCTACATCATCTTAACCTATCGGTCAAACCGGGCGGTTAAGAATCATGCGGACAGTTGGAAAGGCCAAGCAAATCAAGGGCAAAGCCAAGAAAGTGCTCATTCTCCGAGCGGCCGAGGCGTTGCTTCAAGAAGAAGGCTACGAGTCGCTGAGCGCACGCGCTGTGGCCGAGCGCGCAGGCGTCAACAAGGCGCTGGTCTTCTACTACTGGGAGAGCACGGCGAAGCTCTTCGAGCACGTTCTCGAGACCTACTACGAGCGGCACAAGTCCTCGCTCGAGAACGCCTTCGCGGCGACTGGATCAACACGAGACCGCGTGCACCGGGTGTTGGACGAGTACCTGAACTTCATGGAGAACGAACGCGCCTACGCGCGAATCGTGCAGCAACAGGTCGCGAGCAACGGACAACACGTGCCGTTGGTTCGCGCTCATCTCAGCTCGGTGCTCGAGATCACCAAACGCATGATGCAGGGGCTCACGCCCGAATCCGGGCCGCTCTCCGCGCGCCATTTCCATCTGAGCCTGTCGGCGGTCGTGATCAACTACTTCACCTACTCACCGATGTTGGTCGCCGAAGATTCGAAGGACGACCCCTTCTCGAAGGCCGCGTTGGACGAACGCCGAGAGCACGTACACTGGGTCGTCGACTCCTGGCTGGACGCGCTCGAACGCGCATGAGTCGTTTACACGAACGCTGATGGAATCGCGCCTACGTCGATACCCTTGGCCGCCAAGGGTGCGATGACATCGTCCCGAGCCGCGATCTTCGCGCACTGCGACCAACGGCTGGCGCTCATCCAGCCCAGGGCTGCGACCGCCGGCCGATCGTCGTCTGGTGGGAGCGCCTCGATTTGGTCTGCGTGTCGAGACAACGCGCGGGCTGCGACACCACCCAGACGCAACCGGAGCGCATCGGTGAGCTCTGCCTCCGCCCACTCGAGCACCCACCAACCAAAACGCGCATGGGGTGCTTCGTCTTTGACGATTCGCGCGAGCACGCTTCGAACCACCGGATGGGTGCTTGCCTTCAGCGTGCCGCGGAGGATGGGCACGCTAAAGGCTTCACCCACGCAACATGTCTGCACCACGAGCGAGAGTGCGCGCTCGAGTGGTGACGCGTCGACACGTGGGCTGACCTTGGCGAAGTCGACATCGGGCGAGATCCCGCCGCCGAGTGCGACGGCGATGCGAGCGTTCAACTCCGCATGCACCATCTCGTCTTCGACGAACCCTGCTGCCATGGCGATCAAATCGATCGGCGCGCCGACTTCCAGCAGCGCGCTCTGTATTGCAGCGAACGCGGCGCCCGTGCAGTACTCCTGGTAGGCGCCGTAGGTCCAAGCGGCGCGAGCACGAGACACCAGCTCAGGCGGATGCTCATCGGACCTGAGTGCGGCGAAGTCCAAGTCGACGAGCTCGCGGATGGGGCGGTCACGCCGAAAGCGTCGCTCCACCGGGCCACCAAACCACTCGAGCGAAAACGCAACCACGACTCACTCACCATCTTCTTGGGAGGTTTTTCCGAGAACCCTCGTCTTCTGATCCTGGACCTCACCATGGACGTCAACTCCGGTCGCACTTCGCGTCGCGTCGCTCGCTGGAACCGAGCAGTAGCTTGGCCACTTCGAGTTCCCCACGGGCGGCTCTTCCTCTTCTTGCTCGTCGCGCGGAGGAGGTTCCGATTGCTGCGCAGCTGCGCTTCCTGTCCAGGACGAGAGGGTGAGCGTCGCGACCATCAACCAATTCTTCGGCATGACTGCACGTTAGCGATGTGGATGAGGACCGCCGTTAAGGTTGAGTAAAGACGCGAGCGCGAGTTGCGTCCTTTGTTGCAATCGGCGAAGACAGGCATGGCACTTGCTTCATCGGTGGCGGCGGCTTCTGGCGGCTCAACCCGGCACGATCTCGCCGGGCGATTCACTGGACAGATAGACGATTCTTTGGAGGGCTCGATGTTCGAACGCAGTAAGCGGATTCTCGGTTGGTTGTTGATGGCAGCCCTTGCTGCGTGCGGCTCGGACGTTCCGAACGCCGATGAGGAACTCGTCATCGACGAAGAGGTTCTCGACGTGGGCTTGTTGCCCAAGGGAATCACGACCGACCCCTCCGGGAGCATCTACCTACTGGCTGGGAACTCACTCTACGAGCGCATCGAAGGCGCGTTTGTGAGCGTGTGGACGGCCGCTCCAGGAACCCAGGCGCTCGAAGACGTCACGGCATTGGGCGTGGGACGCTTCGGACTCACCACCCAGGACATGGGGTACGAGCTCGACCTTGCAACGGGCGAACTCACCCAACACTTTTGCTATATCCCCGGCAGTGAGATCCGAGAGGAACCGGTTCCGGAACAGCCCGCACCGACAGTGGAGATCAGCCGGAGCGTCGCGTTTGCTGCGGACCAAAACCTGATCATCGCAAACCCGCAGACGATCACGGACGATGCGAACCAGACGCCGATCTTCTCCGAGATCGCGAGCTTCGATCGGACCTCGGGCGATGAGCTCACATTCCGTAACCTGCGCGACCCAGGATTCTCCGCGGGAGGGCTGGTCGTGCTCGACTTCCCGACCCTCATTGCCGGCGAAGGCGCAATGCTCGTCGCGATCGACTTCCAAGAGGGCAGCAAACGAGCGTTTCTCGACTTGGCGGGCCTCGACGTCAGCTCGATCGAAGGCCTCGCGATCGACCGGGCAAACGACGCGCTTCACGTGCTCGATGGCCCCAGTCAGCGCCACCTCACGCTTCGCCTGAGCCAGGTGGAGCTTGCGCTCTAGCAGCCTAAGCCCATCGACCATCGGCCCAACTCACCCATTGCCGCTCAAAAAGAAGGCGCCTTCCACACTTCCGGCCTCTTCAAAATGAAAAAACCTGCCTCACAGACCAACAGTCATGACGTGGGATGTTGTTTTGAAGAGGGGAAGATCGAAAGACGGGAAGAGTTCCATTGTTCGCCCGAACCCTCGGTTCTCGATCATTTCGTTGGTCCAGAAAGCGGTGCTGAGCATTCACACCCGGTAAAACCCACCGCACACCGCAAAACGGAACGGCGTACCAGCCGAGAACCGCACTCAAAACAAGTGCAGTCGTTTATCTTGACATCGGCCTTATACATAACTGCAGTCATTTAACTTGACAAATGCTCTCGAAATTAGTGCAGTCATTTAACTTGACACTTTCGGGTGTTCAAATGAGTGCAGTCGTTTAACTTGACACTTCCCGAGCGAGCAGTTCCTCGTACCATTGGGCGTGCGCCTTCTTTCATTGATCGCTTTGCTCGCGTGTGGGCCCGCCACCGCAGAAAACACGACTCCTCCGCCGATCGACGACGGTGCAGGC
>JAVJHY011528529.1:1822-12087 GCA_035593235.1 Phascolosoma agassizii | reverse complement strand
GGCGCCATACTCGCAGTCCCCACCGCAACCCCGACTGCGGGCCTGGGACCCGCAGTTACCACAGGCGCGGGTTTCGCTTTCCGTTTGACCTTCACGGCAGGAGCCCCGGGGCGCGCGCTGGCACATGTCGCCAGCACAGGTCGCCGTCTCACAGGTGTTTTCCGGCATGCAGTTGCTTGTTGTGCAGGTAGGGTACTGGCATCCGAGGGCCGCATCGCAAGTCCCCCCGGGCTCCAAACTGCATTGGGTGTCATCCGGCGGTGCAGCGCACTCCGCTCCGTCGCACTCGTCGCGGGTGCAGGCGATTCCGTCGTCACACATCTCCGGATCGCAAAGCGGCGGGGTGTCGACGGGAGTATCCGTGCCGCCGTCGACGCCCGCGTCCGTCACGGGAATCACGGTGCGCGGTTCACACCCAAGTTCAGGATTGCAAAACTCGCCTCCGAAACACGACCCGGGAATCTCCGCATCGAGGCAGGCGTTGTCGACGCATGACACCGCAGCGCACGCCACGAGTGCCGGGCGGCAATCGGAAGCGTCGACGCAGAGGCCCTCACCGCAGAAATCTCGGTTCTCGCTGCTGCACCGCGGGTCTACGCAGGATCCGTCGAAACACTCGGTGAGATCGGGGTCTTCGGACGGACAGACAAGTCCCAAGCAACTTCGACCGACCACCACGCGCAGTGCGGTGTTGGCGCGAATCTCCACGCGGACGGCGCGCCGGGCGACCGTTTCCGCGCCGCGAAGCAGGGTGACGGTCACGGTATGGACCCCGGGTGCGGCATTGAAGTCGGCGACCCGAATGCCCTCGATGAAGTCCTGAGACCCGTTCGCCGCCCGAGTCGTGTCGAAGCCTCGGAAGTCGGTCCGAACACTGTCAAACTCCTGGCCGGGAACAAAATCCGTGCGAAGTTCGACGAGGAGAGCGATGGACTCGTCCGCCGGACAGCCCGGTCCCCAGGTGACCAACGCGGCTCCCAAAAGAATTGGGAGTGCCCACCGGCAGATGCGACGAGACTCACTCACCCGCCAAGTTTACCTCTTTGTATCCCTTTCGGGGGAGCTGGGGCCTCAATCGACCGCGAAGCAGTAGAAGAGGCCCACGCCGCCGCGCTCTCGGACGCCGGCCGAGTCGCAACCCGCGGTGTCGTGGGCGGAGTTCCAAGACGGGCTGAAGCGGAGGGTGGTCGGTGTGTCCGAGTGCCCGACTTGGCCGATGTCGCCACTGTCGTTGCTGGACCAGTCTCGGCAAGTGGCGCGCTCCATGGGCGTCCCATCTGGCATCGAGCCAGTGAAGATGTCGTGAGAGCGGCCGTGGATCGAGTCTCCGTTCTCGTCCATGAACAGGGCGTCCGCAGGTTTGACCGCAATGTATCCGTCGGGATCGTCCGCCGGGTCGATGGTCGGGTGAAGGGCTTCCAGGTTGGAGGAGAACTCTTCTCCGTCCGCGTTGTACCAGGGACCCGATCCGATTCGGTCGATGGCGTTGACCACCTCGCCGACGACTTCGCCGTCGGCGCGCAGCTCGCCGTGTCCAACCGCGAGCTCAACGACGCCAACCGCGCGCTCGGTGTCGAACGCGACGCACGTGTAAACACCGAAGAGCAATTGGCGGCCGGTCAAGGCGAACGCCAGGCGCTGATGGAACGCATCGCACGCCTCTGGGCGGGGCTCGACTTGTTCGTCACGGGCCTGATGGCACTACCGCCGACGGCAAGCGTGGTGCTCGGCGTGATCCACAGGATCTCAGGACTCGCGCCTCCTGCGACCGACCCGACCCGAGACTTCTTCATCTCCCTAGCGGGCGTACTCGGTGTGATCTGGGCTTGGGTACGCATTCGCGAACCCAAGCGCGAATGGATCCTCATGGACACGATCGGCCGAACCTGCGTGGCTGGGTTGATCCTCTGGTTCGTCTATGGGGCAGGTGCGCCGAGTGCCCTCCTCATGGTCGTCGCGACCGAGCTGGGCGGTGCGTTGCACCAGAGCTACGGACTCCGCGCAGAAGAAGGACTCAGCCACCGAGGCAAAGCAGTCACCCGCGAAGTTTGAGGCATCGCGGGGACGGGGGCCCACGACACTTGGGCCCATCCTACCCAGGTTCTTGAAGCAAACTACTAGCCTCTACGCCTCGAGACCCATCCGCCCGCGATTCCCAGCGCAAGCATCATCCCAAGCGGGGAGAGCGGAACACTCTCGCGAGTGCGCTCAGCTCGGTCAGGAGACAAATCGGATCAGCGCTGGAAGCGCCAATAGGTGCCCCGCGCGGTCTCGACCGGGACGAGGCCAAAGCGGGTGCCCGCAGACTGGCGCTCACGAAGCAACACGAACAGATCCGACATGACACTGCGGTTCTCGCCGTAGTACGAGTGCCCGACGAAGCTCGTGTCTACATTCGTCGCGTCGACGGTCTCGATGCGTTCGTGAATGACGATTCCATCAGTGGTGTCCCCGACGCGCCGGAACCCCAAGACATCGCGCGCCATCTGCAGGGCTCGGTCCCTAGCTGACGCATAGAGCGTCACTCGCTGCCCGGCGTTAGCGAGGACCAGGGCCAGGTCCCCCTCGAACTCCCGGGCATCGACATCTGGAGCTGCGAGGACGATCTCCTGAAAGGTGGGCCCGGCGACAGCGGGCGGCACAGCCATCTCCCGAAGTGCAATGCCTAACACATGTGCACCCATGCTATGAGCGATCAGGTGCACAGTCTCCGCGCCGGAGCTCCGCGTCAGCTCTCGCAGAAACTCGGCGAGGACCGGGCCGCTGGCCTTTGCGACTTCTCGATCGCGCACGTAGCTGGTCACCCGACCCTCTGACGGCCAGCTGAAGAGTACTGGAGCCCCTGGGAACTTCAGGTCGTAGGCGACCTGGGCACTGCGTCGAGCAGCCTCCTCGAAGGGAATGTTGAACCCGTGGATGAAGACGAAGACCTCGGGCTTCTCAGACCGTGCGACGGCGCTGGCCAGCTGTTGATGAAAGTACTTCTCGGCGACCGGGCGAACCGAGGTCAAGACAACATGCCGCTCCGGATCCGGCGCGAGTTCGAGGCGAAGGATCGACGGCGTCTCGAGCTCGCCCAGTCGATGGTCTCTGGGGATCGTGACTCGTACTCGGCCGAACTCGAGGGCCCCCACCTCACCGCCGTAGATGCGACCCGGATGACAGTCCCCCGTTCGCTGGCGGTTGGTGCCATAGAACACGTCGACCGCCACGTGGGTCTCGCCGTCCGCGGGCGTTGCTCCGGTCTCCGTGCCACCCCGGGTCAAGGGAGCGCCGCCGGCGGCCGACGGAGACTCCGCGAGCAGGTCCACCGAAGTCGGACAGCTGGAGCCCATCGATGCCTCGCGGGCTCCAGGCGTTCGACAACTGGTGGCTGCAAGGAGCAACATCAGCGCAAGGCGGAGCGCAAGAATCCGGCGGCATCTCATGGTTTCGACGAGGATAGACTGCGCAGGCCCGTCCTGCGGTGTTTTCCTTCCTTTGCCCCCCCGCCCGGCCCGCGGTAAGCCTTCAACCCCCACCCAAGGAGACCTCATGCGTCGTTCTGTTCATCCGATCCTTTCTTTTCTTCTACTTCTCCTCGCTGGATCCGCTTCGGCGGAGACTCGACAGGAAACCGCCGGGCAACGCTTCGCCGCACTGGAAAGCGTGAAAGCCTTCGATCAGGTCCTCGGGAGTTTGGCGGACATGAAGAAGATGATTTTGGACGATGCGGTGACAGACCAGGAGGCCGCCGAAGGCATGCGCTTCTTGCTGCGAACGCTGGCGATGTCTCAGGACGTAACCGGGGATGGGTATCCTCTCGCACCCCACTTCGCCCGCATGGATACCGCCCGCCGCAAGATTGGCGGAGACAACCCGAATGCCGAGTACGACAACCTCGTTTGGAACGGGGGCATCGACTACAAGATCACGGGCAACATGGGAACGGTCGACCACCTTTCCTTTACCGCCCTCGTGCGGGAGCCTTCGGGTCGCAGCAAGCCCATTGGCTACCTGAATGAACGCACTCTGGGCGCTGACGAGAACGGCGACTTCACCCTCTGGCTTGGCGCCAAGAAGCCGGACGCGCCGGGTGCTTGGATCCAGACCGGCGCGGAGCCGGGCAACATCCTCGTGCGTCAGTACGTCGGCGACCGGGCCGAGGAGCGCCTGGCCACGTATCAGGTCGAGGTCGTGAGCCGCGCCCACCTGGACCCGTTGCCCCCGTCGAGTGACACCGAGGTCGCCGCGAGCATCCGGGGGACACTGCTTGCACTCGGCGGCATCGGCCGATTACACCGCTACGTCTCGCCGGGTCTCTCAGCGCCCCCCAATCAATTTGCTCTGCGCAACAGCGACGACTTCGGGGCTGATATCAGCAGCATCGACAACCTGTATGTCATCGGAACCTACGGCTTCGAGGCCAACGAGGCGCTGCTGGTCGAGGTGGATCGCCTCGATGTGCGCTTCTGGAACTTCGCGATCGAGAACCCGTGGCACGAATCGGTGGACTACGCCCAGCGAAAGACCTCTCGTACTCACGACGACATCACGGTGGATCCAGATGGCAAAGTTCGCTTCCTGGTGGCCCACAGTCGAACAGATCACCCGAACTATCTCGAAACGGCGGGGCACAAGCGCGGCTTCATGACTTTTCGGTGGGTGGGAGAACGCGACACGAAAGCACCGCTCCCGACCGTGATCAAGCTCCCGCTCAGCGAAGCCATAGCCGAAGGCAAGGCACGCGGCGGGCGTTAGCCCCGGTGCTAGGCCAGGGATCAGGCCGAGAAACCTATCGAAGTACAAACACCGCGGGGGCCCCCCGGAAGTTCAGACCTTGGCATGCGCGCTGCGGCGCAATTGGCCGCAACGGTCACTGATGCGACGTATCGCCTCGAACTCCCACGGAGGCCGAACCGACCGCAAGGAGGTGCCTGGCGGCCTTTGCGCGATTGCCCGGAGTCTAGGAATCTCCGATCAGCTCCGCGGACCCGGAAGATCACGACGAAGCGACCGCTCCGCCGTCGCAAGTGATGACCTCTCCCACGGTGTAGGCAGCGGCGCGCGAGGCCAAGAAGATCGCAACCCCGGCGATGTCCTCGGGGGTCCCGACCCTACCCCGCGGGTTCGTGCGGCCGACCGCTTCCCAGTCCCTGCCCTCGACTTCGCCTCCGAAGCCGACACCGGTAGAGAGCATCCAGGTCGGAAAGGGCCCCGGGGCGATCGCATTCACAAGGATGTGTTCCTTGACAAGATGAGCGGCCAGGACCCGGGTCATGTGGTGCACGGCGGCCTTGGAAGGACCGTACGCAAAACTGTCAAAGACCGGGGTCTTGATCCCGTCGACGGAACCGACATTGATGACCCGCGCAGGATCCTCGGGCTGGGCCGACGCTCGAAGCAAGGGCAACAGCTTCTGGGTCAGGAAGAAAACCCCCTTCACGTTGGTGTCCATCACCTTGTCCCAACCGCTTTCCGGATATTCGTCGATTGGCGCGCCCCAAGAAACGCCGGCGTTGTTGACGAGGATGTCGAGCCTGCTCTCCTGCTCGCCCAATGCGGTCGCGAGTCTCGAGGCGCCCTCGGCCCCGGACAGGTCAGCGGGGAGTGCAATGCACTCGCCCCCGTGGTCCTTCGCAAGTCGCTCGGCGGTTTCCTGGCAGGCGTCTGCCTTGCGCGAGCTGATGTACACCTTGGCACCGTTGGCCAGGAAACCAGCTGCAATCATTTCGCCAATCCCTCGAGAGCCTCCCGTCACCAGCGCGACTTTGCCTTCGATCGAGAACAGATTCTTCAATGGAGTTCCTCTTCAATTAGATGGGGCGCCACAAGAAGATGGTGCCCCAGGACAATGGGCGGGGTCACGGGCGTTGGGAACCAACGCCGGAGGGTGCAACAGCCCACGGCTCCCGTCACGACGCCGACAAGGAATCGAGCGTGACGAATCTGGGGCTAGCGCGGGTACTGCATCACCAGAACCAGTTGCGCCGGACCGTCGATCCCCTCGTAGACATGGGGGCGCGACGCTTCCATGCGTAGGTAGTCGCCGGTCTCGAGGGTGACCGGTTGATCTTCGGGCCCCACTCGAACCCGTCCCGAAGTGACAAAGATGTGCTCCGCCACGCCCGGTGCGTGGGCGGGCGAGACCTGGGTTCCGTCATCCACCGTGCCCTGGAAGAACTCCAGATGGACTCGGTCGACATCCATTTGGTCCAACAGGCGCGCCTTCACAGTTCCCCCTTCGACGAAGACGCCATCGCCGGCTCGAACCACGGTCACAGCCGTTGGAGCCGGAGTGACCAGCTCGCCCAGCGAAACGTGGAGCACGTTCGAAAGTGCCCAGAGGGTGTCGAGGGTCGGATTCGCATCGCCCGCCTCGAGCGTCGAGAGGGTGCCCTTGGCGACCCCCGACAGTCGGGCCAATTCGGAAAGGGTGATCCCCCGGGTCTCGCGGATTCGTTTCAGGGTCTCGGCGACTTGGGTTCTTGCGCTGCTCATGATCGTTCAGTATAACGAACAAACGATCGTTCGATATAATGAACATCCTAAGGATCGACCGAACGGAATCTCCCCCTTCGAACTCGCTCCCATCCTCTAAGCGTCTCGAATCAAAAGACTTTCCGGAGACCTCCATGCATGAACTGGAAATTCGAGCGGCCACTCTCGACGACATCCAAGAACTCGAACGACTTCAACAAGAGGCTGCTCTCTCCCTGAGCCAGGGCTACAGCCCCGCACAGCTCGCGGCCTATCTCGCCTGCCACGGAACCATCGATCGCCAGCTCGTAGAGGATGGGACTTACTTCGCGGTGACCCTCGGGCCCCGGATCGTCGGCTGCGGAGGCTGGAGCTTCCGAAGTCGCCTCTTTGGAGGCTGTTCCGACGAGGCCGACGCAGCAGGCGGAGAGGAGGGACCGGCCCGAATGCGCGCATTCTTCGTCCATCCCGACTTTGCCCGTCAGGGGATTGGCCGCTGGGTCCTGCTGCACTCGGAAGAGGCGGCGGTTCGGCAGGGCTTTCAGCATGCGCTACTCCAGGCGACCGTCGCGGGGCGCCCCTTGTACGCGTCGGAAGGCTATCGCGTGAGCGCCGAGGAATGGATCGAAGTGGAAGGAGCGCCGCCTCTGCCCACGTTTCGTATGGAGAAATCACTCACTCCTCTAGACTGAGTAAGCGCGAACTTCTTTGAGTAACCTGTGTTACTGTGCGGAGAGTGAAAAATCTAGCGCCGTCTTCACCCCGGCACCTGCGCCGCCAACGAGAACTCGAGCTGCGACGGGCCGATATCCTGGGCGCCGCCTCGGCCGTCTTTGCCGAGCGCGGTTTCGACGCCGCCCAGGTCGGCGAGATCGCCAGCCAGGCTGAGGTCTCGCTCGCCACCATCTATGGACTCTTCGAGAACAAAGAGGGTCTGTACATCGCGACCCTTCGCGAGATCTCCCTGCGCTTTTTCGCCCAGGTGGATGCGCGGGTGTCGGAAATCGAAGACCCGGTCGAGTGCCTCCTCGCGATGATCGACGCACTCTGCCGAGTGTTCGAGGCTGAGCGAGAAGCCCTCCAACTCTTCATGCGTGATACGACGACGATGCCTTGGCGGGTGGTTCAGACCGCCGATCAGCAAGAGGATGTCGTCTACGGTCGCTTCGCTGCTTGGATCGCCGAGCCGGCCCGTCGTGCCGAGAAGCAGGGCCGCTTGCGTGTGATGTCGGCCGAAACGCTGACCCACTTCTTGTTGGGATCCGTCGCGACCGCGCTGCTTCATTCGGTGCGGAAGGCCCCCGAGGCCTCCCTTCTCGAGATCGGAAGTTCCATCCGCGACGGAATCGAACGCATCTTCGATCCGCCGCCGACCCGTCGCCGCAAGGAGACTCGTTGAAGCTTCGCATCCCCCGAGCTTGCCCTCTCTCGTTCTGCACCGCGCTGCTCCTCGGGGCGGTGCTGACCGCTTGCGGCAGCCAGCCCGCCGAGCACGATCCCACAGCAGAGCAAAGCCGCGCGGCCGCGACGCCGATCCATCTCGCCTCCACATCGGTCAACACGGAGCAGATCACGCTGCCCATTTTCGGTACGGGAACCATCTTCGCGGATAAGACGACAGAACTTGGACCCGTGGTGCCCGGGATCGTCGACGCCATCTTCGTCAGCGAGGGAGACGTGGTTGCCGCGGGCGATCCGCTGTTCAGTACGCGATTGGTCGATTACCAGATCGGCCGGGACGAGGCGATGCATGCCGCGCGTCTGGCCGCAGCCGAGGCAACCAAGGCCGCGCGAGACCTGGCCCGAGCCAAACAGCTCCAAAGCGAAGGGGTGGCATCCCAAGGCCAACTCGACGATGCGCTCACCGCTCACGAGATCGCCTCGGCTCGCAGGGATGTTGCGGCCTCTTCACTGGCGCGCGCAAAGCAAAGCTTCACCGACACCACCATGCGAGCACCCTACTCGGGCGTCATCACCAAGCGCTACGTGGATGAGGGCGTGCGCATGGGCGGCTTGAGCGGTCCGGGCGCCGTCGTGCAAATGATGAAGATCGATGTCGTGGAGGCGATCATCCAGGTCCCCGAGATCCACGTCGGCAAGCTGCGGAAGGGAATGACGGCGCAAGTCCGATTGGATGGAACCGGCGACGTGTTCGAGAGCGAAGTAGAGCAAATCAACCCCCAGGCTGACCCCGCTTCTCGTGCCATCGAAGTACGGATCCCGCTGCAGAATGCCAACCGCGAGATCCGGCCGGGACTGTTTGCGAAGGCCGAGCTCTTCCCGGAGCCCCGCTCAGCAAAGACCCTGATTCGCAGCGCGGTGCTCGGCTCTGGCGATCGCCGCTACGTCTACCGCGCCGTCGACGGAAGCGCGCGGCGCCAGTTCGTGCGGGTACGCGAGTTGGATGCCCTTCGTGTGGAGATCCTCGAAGGGCTGGCTGCGTCCGACCGCGTGCTCTCGGGTCCCAACCTCCCGAGCGTCACCGAAGGCGCCCCGATCACGGTCGAGGTCGCCCGTGCAGATCACTGATCTCGCCATCCGGAGGCCCGTGTTCGCGATCATGCTGATCGCGGCCTTCGTCGGCTTCGGAGCTGTGTCGTTTACGCGTGTGGGGGTCGATCTCTTTCCCGAGGTCAGTCCAGGGCTGGTCACGATCACGACCTCCTTGGACGGAGCGACGCCCGAGGCCATCGAAACGGAGATCTCCGATGTCCTCGAAGAGCAGATGTCGGGGATCTCGGGCATCGACGAACTCACGTCTCAGAGCCGAGACGGCCTTTCGCTGATCATCACCGAGTTCGATCTCGCAGAGGACATCGACGTGAAGTCGCAGGATGTCCGGGACAAGGTGAGTCGCGCGTTGGCCGATCTTCCCCGCGACGCGCGAAGCCCGGTGGTCGAGAAGTTCAACCTCGGCTCGGCACCGATCCTCAGCGTGATGATCTCGGGCCCCTTGCCGATCCGGGAGCTCACCGATTTCGCTGACGATGTCGTCAAAGAGCGACTCCAAAAGATCTCTGGTGTCGGGGCGATCTCGATCGAGGGCGGCCGCGAGAGGGAGATCCGCATCTGGGTCGATGGCAGTCGGTTGCGCAGCTACAGACTGACCGTCGACGATGTCGCCAACGCGATCAGAGCCGAACACGTGGACGTTCCGGGGGGTCGCCTCGAAGCCGCGGGACGAACCGCAGAGTTCGCCATCAAAACCAAGGGCGAGGTCGAAACGGTTTCCGAGTTCGAGGATCTCGTAGTCGCATACCGGGCAGGTGCCCCGACCAGGCTGGGAGACGTCGCTCACGTCGAAGATGGCCTCACTGACGAGCGCACCTACGCGGAACTCGACGGATTGAACGGAATCTCTCTGGGGGTCCGCAAGCAAAGCGGGCGCAATACGGTCGAGATCGCACAGGCCATTCGGGCCGAGCTGGATGCGATCCGAAGCGTCGCACCTGACGGGGTTAGGCTGGTCTTCGCGCGGGACAACTCCCGCTTCATCGAGTCCGCGGCGAGGGATGTAGGGATCGATCTCGTTCTGGGAGGTGGCCTGGCCATGCTGGCCACCCTGGCCTTCCTGCGCAGCATGCGCACCACCCTGATCGTCGGCATCGCCATCCCGACATGCGTCATCTCCACCTTTATTCTGTTCTATGCCATGGGCTTCACGCTCAACATGTTCTCGATGATCGGCTTCATCATGCTCATGGGGCTGGGGGTGAAAAACGCGATCCTTCTGGTGGACAATGCCAACCAGCACGTCCGCGATCAGGACATGAACCTCTACGATGCGCTGATTGAGGCCGGTCAGA
>JAVJHY011528419.1:0-12087 GCA_035593235.1 Phascolosoma agassizii | reverse complement strand
GTCCTTGGTCGCCATACGCGAACCATAGCAACTTTCGCATAATAGCGAACTACTGATTGTTACCGTGAACGGTTACGATTTCCCTATGCCTGGGATGTCTAGTTCCGGAGCAGTGTGGAGCGAAGGGACTCAACCTTTCCTTTACATAGGAAGTGTAGGAGCGGAAAACAGCTATTCAAAATTGGGAAATGACGCGATAGCTTTGGGCGCGGCAACAGGAGTCTCTGGGGGTGCTGCTCACACTATTCCATCGCGATTTTTGACTGATGCAACTCAAGATCTTGTTCAGCCATTCTCAACCTTGGTTGATCCTCAAATCGAAAAAATCGAGCAGATCGACAAGGAAGATTGTTATCTTATTAGCGGTAGCTCAAAAGCATTTAAGCGAGAAGCTTTTTGGATTTCTAAGTCGAGGTACCTTATCTTGAAGTTTTCTCACTCGATGGAGCCTCCGGAGGGTGGAAGAGAACTCCCCGAAATGACGGACAAACAACTCGAAGACGCTATCCGTGGCATGGGACAGGAAGTTACAGCAGAGAGCATCGAGAAGATGAGGAATATGATGGAGTCCTCAGCAAAGATGCTGAAGACGGCGAATATCAAAGGCGATTCTACGGAGTCTCAGCAAAACATTTCCTCACCTGAACTAGAGGCCAGCGATTTTCTATTTGAATTGCCTGAAGGCGCTGTATTCAAAAAATCGATGTTCGACGGATTGCCGAAAGAGATGCCTGAAATCCAATAATTCCAAGGCTCCCACCTGGGACGGAGATTTATCTCGTAGCGGGGACGTCTTCTTCACCGTGTGTGTTCGCGGTGACGAGGACGTCCCCGCTACTGTCTTTCCCAGGCTGAGCCTGGGGCCGAGGGTGAACTCGCTTACGTGTCTAGCCTCGCCCGTGCTCGGTGGACTAGTTCTTGCACGCGCTGGCGGGCGTGTTCTTTTAGCTCGACCGACGAGTCTTCGTCGTACTTGAGGGGGTCGCCGACTTCGACGGCTACGCGTAGGCTTTTTAGGCAGGCGATGCGCGTCATGTGTTTGAGGAACGGTTGTCCGGCGAAGTAGGCGGTGTCGTCACTGTAGGCGATGCCGAGGGGGATGATTTCGGCGTCCGCACGGCGCGCGGCGTTGAAGGCACCTTGTTGAAACTCGTGCACTTCGTCGCCCACGTGTGCGGTGCCTTCGGGGAACATGGCGATGCCTTCGCCCCGTTTGAGAACTTTGTCGACTTCTCGCAAGACTAAGGCGCCGCTGCGTCGCGAAGTGCGATCGACAAACAGTGTGCCAATCCGTCGCGCCGAGCGGCCCAGGATCGGCCAATTGGCCACGTCGTGCCGGCTGATGACATGCGTCTCGGCAACGGCGAAGAGAACGGGGATGTCCATGCCCGAGCGATGGTTGGCGATGAAAATGCGGCCGATGTTGCCCGCTTCGTCACTGCCCGATTCGCCTGTGTCTCTGCTGCCCGTGTCATTGCTGCCCGTATCTCTGCTGCCCGTATCTCTACTGGGGTAAGGCTGCCCATCATCGAGGTGTTTTCCGTGGGCTTCTAGCTGCACACCGAAGACTTTGAGGTTGAACCGCGCCCAGCGTGGCACCCAGCGATTGACGGCCTCGATTCTTTTTCGGCGCAGGCAGACGACCGTGAACTCAAACCCCAGCCACAACGTAAAGGTGGAGATCACAAAGACCGACATGCGATAAATTAAGCGGAATCTTTCAACCAATCGCATGTTTTTCCTGGGTCGCAGTGGAGGTGAGTGAATAACTCAAACTGAAAACCTATTCGGAGAGGAACCACGGAAAAGACGAAAAGTACGAAAGAAATGCGTGAAGGCGCGCTAGATTCCGGACTATGAGCCCGTGCAAAGGTTCTTGCATCCCCCCTCTCTTTCGTGTGTTTGGTGTATTTCGTGGTTCCCTTCTTTTCTGTTTCAGTGGTTACGTGATAGCAGCATAACGCAAGGGGGTGCGTGTGGCCAGATCGTCGATTTCCTGGTCTCACGCAGAGACGCGGAGTCGCGGAGATTTTTTCCCTTTCTTTCCTCCGCGTCTCTGCGCCTCTGCGCGAGGCTTTTCCTTATCATTTCGTGCAGATGCCTGAACTGTCGCAATTATTTTCCTTCCACAAACACTTCGTGTAGACTGAGGGGCAGCGATTTTTGTCTTTTTTCTCCACGGAACAGAGGAGCGAAGTGATGTTTTTTTCTCGGCGAGGGTTGCATTTGACGATGAGTGGTCTGTTGTGGCTGGGCTTTGCTGGCTTGGCTGAGGCGCAGAATTTTTTTCCCGCTACGATTCCGACAAGTGACTTGGCCGTTGGGATCGAAGATTTTGCCACGATCCCCGACTCGTCGTCAGATCGTCCGGCACGAATCAGTGTGCTGACACGCGATCCTGCAGGAAGACTCTTTGCTAACGACCAGCGTGGGCCGCTCTACGCGATCGGCGAGACTGGCAGTGCGGTGACGGAGTATCTCGACCTTCGCGATTTTTCTGGGCTGGGGCTCACCTCGGGCAGCGAGCCTGGTTTTCAGAGCTTTACGTTTCATCCCGATTTCGCGACGTCTGGAGCCGACGGGTATGGGCGGTTTTATACGATCCATAGCTCGAACAATACGAGTGCGACGCCTGACTTTGTCCCCAATCCGGGCGGTGGAAATAGTTTTCACTCGCTGCTGCTGGAGTGGCGTACCGACGATCCTGAGGCTGATACGTTTACACCTGCCAATGCGTCGCAGCCATTCCGCGAAATGCTCCGTCTGAAACAGCCCTTTGGCAACCACAACACGGGGCTCGTTGCATTCAACACGACGGCAAGTCTGGGCGATGCGGACTATGGCAATCTTTATGTGGCGGTCGGCGACGGCGGCTCCGGGGGCGATCCACAGGACAATGGCCAAGATCCTTCAAATCCCTTCGGTGCGTTGCTGCGCATTGATCCGCTCGGAACCAACGGCATCAATGGGCAATACGGAATCGTCGCCGACAATGCGCTCGCCGCTGACGGAACGCCGAGTACGCTTGGCGAAATCTACGCTTACGGATTACGGAATCCACAACGCTTTGGCTGGGACGCGACGACCGGCAACATGTACATCGCCGATATCGGCCAAAACGCTGTCGAGGAAATCGACTTGGGTGTGAATGGCGCCGACTATGGCTGGGACAACCGCGAAGGCAGTTTTCAGTTTGAGAATCCAAGCAGTGCCGGGTTCACCGACCCAGTGGCGGAATACGACCACACAAATGTCGTCAGCAATCCACCGACGGGTATCGGCAATCGGGCCATTACGGTCGGCGAAGTCGCGCGCGGCACGAGCTTTCCGGGCTTTGATGGGCAGTTGCTCCTTGGCGATTTTCCAACGGGGCTAATTTTCATGCTTGATGTCGATAGCGATCCGTTTGATGGCGGTCAGGACGGATTGGTCGAACTGCAACCGTTGGACTCTTCGGGGGACTCGGTTCGCTTGTTGGAATTGATCAACGACGTGCGGGCCGCTCGAGGGCTCGGTTCAGCAACGCGCGCTGATCTCCGTTTTGGCATCAACACCCCCGGCGAGGTTTACATCACGAACAAGCAAGCAAGACGGCATCATTCGTCGGCTTGTCTTTGACGTGACTCCTGGCGATTTTAACGGGGACGGCGAAGTTGATGCAGACGACTTGGCAATTTGGCAAGCAAAATACGGCCAGACGGCCGGGGCCACTGTCGAAGATGGCGATGCCGACGGCGATTTTGACGTCGACGGTGCCGACTTTCTCCGCTGGCAGCAACAATTTACCGGCGAGGCATCCGCTGCTGCAACCATTCCTGAGCCACAAACGCTCTTGCTGCTGCTGGTTAGCGTCTTGGTCATCGTCTCCTTTGGCGTAAACCGACGATAATTTCTTTGCATGGCGTGCAGTTCCTCAGTAGACTGGCAGGGTCTACTCTTCCTATTGGGGGTCTGTTGTGCGTTTTCGTTTTTCTCTGATCGCAATTGTTTTGTTGTCTTGGCTGCCCTGTGGCTCGACGCTCGACGCGCACACGACGACGATTGCCACAACCGGCGACGGGGCGGTAGGGATTCCGACGGCGACGTGGAATGTATTGAGTGCGATGACACTCAACAACGCCGGTGATGTGTCGTTTACTGCTACGCTCCAGCAGGATGGCAGTATCACAGCCGTCAACGACGCTGGCGTTTGGCTGTTTGATAGCAGCGGGCTGAAATTGCTCACGCAAACAGGCTCCGGAAATGTTCCAGGACTCGCCAATGCAGACTTTGATACTTTGGACAGCGCAGCGCTGAGCGACTCGGGCGAGGTCGCGGTGAGCGGGACGCTTGTGGCCGGCGCAAACGGGATCACGACGAGCAACAACCGTGGCATCTGGCGATACGGCAGTGTCAGCAATTCTCTGCAAGCTCGTACCGGCTCGGGCAATGTGGCGGGTGTCCCGAGCGCCAACTTTCTAGGTTTTCCGAGTGTCGGCTCATCAGCAATTGCACTTGCCGGTGATGGCCAATTTGCCGTTGTGGGAAGTTTGGCTCTTGGCACCGGCGGCGTTCTGTCCAGCAACGATCGTGGACTGTGGAGTTATACGTCGACTTCCTCGACACTCGTCGCGCGCGAAGGCAGCCCCAATGTGCCTGACGTGCCGAGCGCTAATTTCAAAAATTTTAATCTGCCGGCAATCAACTCCAACAATCAGCTTGCGGTGTTGTCCTCGTTGCAGACAGGCGGTGGCGTCACTGGTAGTAATGCGTTGGGGATTTGGCGTTACACAGGGACGAACGGCGTGCTGCTGGCTCGCACCGGGGTTGGCAATGTGCCGGGCGCTGCTGGTGCAAATTTTATCGGCTTTGATTCGCCACGGATGAACGACTTGGGCGAAGTCGCCTTCAGTTCGCAGCTATCGACCGGAGAAAAAGGTGTCTGGCTCGACACGGGAACAACCAGCTCACTGCTCGCACTCTCGGGATCTGGCAACGTACCCGACGTGCCTAACACCGACTTTGCAGGGTTTGCAGTCACATCGATCAACGACCTTGGACAAATGCTCGTTACTGCGGATCTCGAAACTGGCGTCGGTGGGGTGACGATCGACAACGACAGTGGGCTCTGGTTGCTCGGCAGCGATCGCTTGATTGCTCGCGCTGGCACAGGCAATGTTCCGGGGCTGCCTAACGCCGATTTCGCCGACTTTCAGACAAGTGCTCTCAACGAAAACGGCCAAGTCGCGTTTGTCGCTGACTTGCAAAACGGCGTCGGCGGTGTCGATAGCACCAATGACAGCGGAATTTGGATCGTCGATCCACTCGGCGATTCGCGGTTGGTCGCCCGCGAAGGCGAGCAACTCGCCGGTCGCACGATCGCTTCGCTCAACTTTGCTGGCGACGGTGCCGGTCAATCGGGCGGCTTCAACGACGTTGGCGAATTGGCCTACCAGGCCACGTTCACTGACGGCGACAGCGGGCTGTTTTTATTCCGCCCTTATGCGGCCGACTTCGACCACGACGCCGACGTTGATGCCGGCGATTTGAATGAGTGGGAAACCGCCTTCGGCGCGACGTCTGCCGCCGATGCCGACAACGACGACGACTCCGATGGGGCCGATTTTTTGGTTTGGCAGCGCGAATTTGGCAGCGGTGTGGTATCTATGCCGATAAGTAACGTGGTCCCTGAGCCTGCGAGTGGCTTGCTGTTGATCTTAGGACTACTGGGCGTGGGACCGCTCGCCCCTTGCCGTCGCAAGTGATACAGGCGGCACTGTTTAACAGGTTTTTGGTGCGTTCCGGCGATCCATAAGATCGCGGCTAATTCTGTTTTACTTTCCGCTTTCCCTTCCTCCGCTTTCCGCTTTCCCACCCATGCTCTCTCGACGCGAAGCTTTGACTACCGGTGCGGCGATGTGTGCCTCTGCCCTGCCCTCTCCGTTGTTTGCTGCTCGGCAAGCGGCATGCAGTCAGCGCGTGCCAGTGCGCGACGGGCGTGTGCGACTTTGCGACGGGCGCTGGCTTAGCTATCGCGAGTATGGACAAAAGGCGCATGGGCCGTTAGTGTTTTATTTTCATGGCACGCCAGGGTCGCGTCTCGAGCTTGCTTTGTGCGACGCCGAGACTTGCCGTGCCGGTGCGCGCGTTATCGCCATCGATCGTCCCGGCCTGGGGCGTTCAAGCTACGATTGCAACCGCCGTATCACCGATTGGCCGTGCGATGTCGAGCAACTTGCCGCCTCGCTCGGTTACGCAGACACACCGTTCGGCATCATCGGTCTCTCGGGCGGCGCGCCCTATGCTGCTGCCTGTGCCTACAAAATTCCACATCGGCTGACGCATGTAGCCTTGGTTTCGGGACACGCGCCTATGGGGGCTTGCGGAACCTGTCCGGGCAACCAAGATGAGCTCATCGAGCTGATTTCCCGTCGTCCACGGCTCGGCAAGTTGGCCTTCAAAGTGATCGGTCGTCGCCTTGAACGCAAGCCAGATAAAGTCATCCAAAAGGTGACCAAAGATTGGACCGCGGCGGACAAAAAATTAGTGCTTTGCAACCCAAGGCATTATCGTCAGCTGATCGCCAACCTCAGCGAGGCAAACCGCTGCGGACCGGCGGGGTTGGTCAAAGACATCCAATTGCTATCCGGTTGTTGGGGATTTCAGCTTTGCGAAATCACTGAGGTGCCCATCACCATTTGGCAAGGCGATTGCGACCGCATCGTGACGCCTTCGATGGGGCGTTATTTCCAACAGCAGATCGCCGGTAGCGAACTGTTCACCGACCCACGAGCAGGGCATGTGACGATGTTCAAATGGCATGCCCGAGAGATTTTGTCGAGGTTCATGGGTTGAATTCCGGCCAGCATGGCCGAGCTGTGGTATGGTGAATCCATTCCGCAATCCGAAATCCGCAATCCGAATTCCTCCCCATGGCCAATCGCAACACGCTCGGCGGTGTGATTCACACCTATCAGCAGTACGACCCTCGGCGGTTTCCTAGCCCGACTGCGCCGCCGCCCGACATGGTCTCGCCTGCATTCGAGCATATGCTGATGTACGGCGAGCGGCGCGAGCTGACCGAAGAAGAACTCGCTCGCGCGATCCGCATCGACCCCAGTCAAATCTCTGGGCTTGGTCCGAGCCTCGACGCGCTGCTCGCCATGCTCAGGGAGCGCAAACGTAAAATTCTCGCGCGTTACGAAACTCGCCAAGTGCGTCAACGCGCCCACAGCGCCTATGCCGAACACGCACAAACCGTCAAACCGCCCAAAGAGTATCGCGACCGTTTTCGGCAGGCCGTCAAGCAGGAACAACTGCGCGATTTCGAGCGGCTCTGGTACATTGCCGGCGACGATCAGTCCCCTTTCGCCCGCGCGTTGGTCGGGCTGATCGAAACGCTCGGCAACAAATATCAGATCGAGCAACTGGCCGCGAAGTACGATTTCACCGGCCGCGAACCGATGACTGTGCCGCAGGCGTTAGAAATCCGTGACGAGCTCGAGCGAATCGACGAGTTGATCAAACAACTCGAAGAAGCCAGCGAGACGGCGCAAATCGGCCTCATCGACATGGAGGCGCTCGCCGAATTTGCCGAGCCGGGCGATGTCGATCAGCTCAGCGATTTACAGCAGCAAGTGCAAGACTACCTACGTGAGATGGCCGAGCAGCAAGGTCTCGAACAAAACGAGGGCCAATTCCGCGTCACGCCCAAGGCGTATCGTATTTTTCAAGCGAAGCTCCTCGAAAAGTTATTCAGCGAATTGCAACCCTCGCGATCTGGCCGCCATCAAGGGCCAATCGTAGGCGAGGGTGCCGTTGAAACGCAACGGACGAAGCAGTACGAGTTTGGCGATTCGGTAGCGAACCTTGATATACCCGGTACTTTTGTGAATGCGCTAATCCGACTAGCAGGCGAAGCAAAAGCGGAAGGCGGAAAGCGGAAAGCGGAAAATTCAGATACGACATCCCCTCCTTCCGCTTTCCGCTCTCCGCCCTCCGCTTTCCGCCTTCACATGGACGATCTTCAAGTTCACACCACACGCAACAATCCCAAGGCCGCAACCTGCGTGCTGATGGACATGAGCGGCTCGATGCGACACGACGGCCAATACATCAACGTCAAGCGGATGGCGCTCACGCTCGAAGGACTCATTCGCAGCGAATATCCGGGCGACTATTTGCAGTTCGTCGAGATGTTTAGTTTTGCCAAGCTGGTGCCGCGCGGGAAAATTGTCGAGCTGATGCCCAAGCCCGTGACGATCCACGACCCGGTCGTCCGCCTGCGCGCCGATATGAGCCGCGACGACATCAGCGAATTTCAAATTCCGCCACACTTTACGAACATCCAACACGGTCTGGCGACCGCCCGACGGTTGCTGTCGACGCAAGACACGCCCAACCGGCAAATCGTCCTCATCACCGACGGGCTGCCGACTTCGCACTTCGAGGGCGAGATGCTTTACTTGCTCTACCCGCCCGACCCACAAACCGAGCAGGCCACGATGCGTGAGGGCCAACTTTGCCATCGCGAAGGCATCACGATCAATCTGTTTCTACTGCCAAGCTGGTCGCAAACCGAGGAGGATGTCCGCTTTGCGTATCGCTTAGCTGAATCGACCAAGGGCCGCGTGTTCTTTACCGCCGGGCGTGATTTGGATCGGTACGTCGTGTGGGATTATTTGCAGCGGCGGCGGGAGATTATTTCGTGAAGCACTGAGGTGCCTTAGAGCGTTTTTGGAGTCCACGTAGCGGTGGCGTCTCGCCACCGCGCGAAAAAGACCTGAGCAATACACGCGGTGACGAGACGTCCCCGCTACAGCAATTACGAATCCGCTCTAACTAGAGTTCAAACAGACTGCTGGCGAAATACTTCAGTTGTTAATGAGCCATAGAATCCATGATCCTGCAGCTAATGCAAAAACTCCTACAACAATAACTGAGGCTACTACATTTAAGCCTGTATCAAAGGATTCTTTTTCCTGGGGGCGGGACATGCCTAGCAAGCTACGTAGCCCACGCCAAATGATTTCGATAAAATTGAGACCCTCGAACATTGTTATTTAGAGATGTCTAGCATCGCTCTATAGTAATGAGTTTTGGCAATGAAAAGTTAAGAGACTTAATAGCATGTCTCTGGCTAGGCCGATTATACTTTTTCTACTTGAGGCTTGCAATTCGCGAGTTTTCTGAGCTGAGGGTCTATTTGACAAGGTCTGTTGCCGATTGTAACGATCAATCGGACGAATCTACGCTACGGCAAATCACACGTGCGGCCTCTTTCTGCAGTGGGGTGAGCTACATTTCGGTAGCCATTCTACTTGCCCCAACCTGCGCGCCGGTCGTCATGAAAAGCAGACTCCTTCCACCGCCGATTTCTGATGAACGTGAATTCGAAGAGGATTCGTCGTTGCCGGTTGAGGCTCGTCGAGATTCTGATCGGCTAAACGACGAAGTCGATGCTCGGACGGTAGCGGCTACGGTAGCGGCTACGGTTGAGCCTGAGACTGTCGCTAAGCCGGTTGAAACTCCTGCACGCCCTGCGCCGCAGGTTTCGGCGCGGCCCAATGGTCGACTCGTCGTGGCTGCGATTTTGTTGTTCTGCGTGGGGACAGTCAGTTACTTACTCTGGAGCACTTTTCTTCGCGACGCTGCCTACGGAGTCGTGACAGGCAAAGTCACCTCCATTTCACCGCCCTGGTCAGGAACCTTGACCGCCGTTTACGTCCTCGCAGGCGACTCAGTTCGGCAAGGCGACGTACTGGCCATCGTCGACGATCCCGAATTGCAAGCCTCGATCGACCGACTCAGCGACGATTTGCGTTCCGCGCAAGCCGAGCTCGATGCCCAAGCAACTCTTATTGCCCTAGCAGCGCGCCAGCGCGGCAACGACTCCGAAGAAACCCGCGCCGACTATTATGATCTTCGCGGTGAACTGCTTGCCGAACAGGCACGTTACGAAGAGCTCAGCAGTAAGCTTGATCGCCGCCAAGCCTTGGCAAAACGCCACGCCTACAGCGAAGAAGAAATCGAATCGCTGCAGTTTGTCATCAAAGGTCTCGCGGCCAAAATCGAAAACATGCAACAAGCGGTCGCTACGTTGGAAACACGTTTAGAATCTGTGCCGGCGGAAAACCATGAGACTTTGCAACTCAAGCCCTGGCTCGCCAAAATCGAAAACTATCAGGCCGAAATTCGCCGCCTACGCGACAAGCAGCGCCGCGGAATGATGCGTGCTCCGATGAATGGCACTGTCGTCGAAGTGTCTAGCCACGTCGGCGAACGGGCGACCCGCGAGCAGCCTTTGCTGGAAATATTGCCGGACGACTCGTTGGAACTGGTTCTCTACGTCCAACAAGATCAAGCCAATACATACAAAATTGGGCAACAGGCCGAAGTGGTTGTCGAACCGGCAACCGAGCCGATCGCTTGCCAAGTCACACGCATTGGTCAACGTTTTGAAAAGCCACGGTCGCACGTTGCGGGTCGATATCGGCCCGAGGAAAAACTACTGCCCGTTTATTTGACACCCACGACCGACTTGCCTCCAGACGTCATGTTACGGATCGGCAGCACCGTCCGCTTGCCAGCCACTTTGTTTGGCCCTTAGTACCCCCAGAAAACATGCTATCGAACGAACATACCGTCGTACCATCAGACGCCGCGATGACGTCTTGGCGGTTGCTGCACATCGAGTCAGACGATGTCGATGCGCTCAAGATGAAGCTAACACTGCGCGACGAGCTGCCTGCTGGTTCGACGGTCGATCATGTATCGAGTTTGGACAAGGGTCTCGAAGTTCTACAAGAGTGCGATTACGACGCAGTTCTGCTGGGGCTCTGCGAAAGTGGCTCGCAAAGCATGGACACGATCAAACACTTTACTGCGGACGTCGACGATACACCGCTGATCGTCTTGTCGGGAGACGAAAATCTGCGTGCTGCTGTCGACGCGGGTCGAAGTGGCGCGAGTGCATTCTTGTTGAAATCGAAGCTGATGCCGGGACAACTTTGCGGCGCACTACGTCAAGCACTCGAACATCCGAGCTACGAAGGCGAACTGCCTGAGCGTCGCAGAGAACCACGCTATCCGTTGGAAGCAGCAGCCGTTATTTTTCCGATCGAGGCCGACGGCAAACCGGGCCGAGAGATCGCAGCGACGACGGTTGACATCAGCCAGAACGGTATTGTTGTACTCGCCCAGCAAGACTCTGACCTCGTACCTGACATCTGCCTGGTCGGCGTCGAATGCCCCGACGGCGTGTACCGTTACGCGACGGTCGAATGGCGGTATCGTCGGTTGGTGTTACCCGCGATTCAATTTGGCGGTCGCTTTTTGCGTCGCGTTGACGATCCGTTGCACGCCTCGAGACTAACGCCCCGTTTCGACCCACTCCAACTACGTTTCAAAACGGCACTCGACAGCACCGTCCTGCAAGAATGGGTCGCACGTGGAATTTTAAGGCCGAAAGTGGTCGACCGCGTCAAAGTTTGTCCGCAGTGCGAAGCGTTGCCGACCTTTCGCGAAGGCTGTCCGCAATGCGGCTCGGCGCTGACCGAAACCAGTCAAGTGATTCACCACTTCGCCTGTGCCCATGTCGCGCCGGCAATCGAGTTCGATGGCGATTCGTTGACGTGCCCCAAATGTCGAGCGCAAAAGCTAGTCGTCGGTGCAGACTTCGAATATCTCAGCGGACCACAAAGTTGCCGAGAATGCGATTGGAACGACGCCACCCTCGCACTCAAACCCAACGATCCTGGTTTTGTCTCCGTTTCCGCAGAAAACCAGCAACTCAACATTCTCGTGATTACCATCGACACCCTACGAGCTGATCATCTAGGCGCCTATGGATACAGCCGGGCGACCAGTCCCCACCTAGACCAGCTCGCCCAAAGCGGCACGTTGTTTGTCAACGCGTGGGCCCACGCACCTTCAACGCGCTACTCGATCCCAGCGATCCTAACCGGGCGCTACCCGCTGAGTGTGCGCTATCGTGACATACCCAATCAATGGCCAGGACTCGACCCGTCCAACACGACCTTCGCTGAAATCGCAAAAGAACAAGGTCTGTCCACGGGAGCAATCCTCAACTACTGGTACTTCGACCGG
>JAVJHY011528308.1:0-12094 GCA_035593235.1 Phascolosoma agassizii | reverse complement strand
ACATTGGCACGGCCTACACTCAGTCCGCCCCCAAAGTTCGCCGCATTGCCCGTAAATTGCGTGTTGCCGTCAATGGTCACGGTACCGCCTTGGGCTTGCAGTCCGCCGCCCAAGCCTTGAGAGGTGTTATCAGTCACCATGGTGTTGCGTAGAGTCAGTATGCCGTCGAGCTGGCTTATGCCGCCCCCACTTCCGTTGGATTGATTGGCCATCACAATAGAATCTTCCACCGTCAGGATGCCTTGGGCATTGCGCACGCCGCCCCCTGTCGAGCCCACAACCATGCCCCCTTGGATGGTGAGGCCGCGGAGAGTCACGCTGAGACTGCTGCCGGGAGGCAGGTCAAAGACGCGATCAAGGGCATTGCCGTTAATGACCACCTCCGCCGCATTGCCCGTGCTGCTTTCAATAATGACATCATCCGTAATATCTAGATCGCCGGTAGCAGCCGCTTCTTCATTGGTTCCGGCGAGGGTCAGGCGATATGTGCCGGGGGGCAGGGTGATTGTCTGTTCTCCAGGTCTGGCGTTGGCTTCCTGAATGGCAGCGCGGAGGGTACAAGTGCCGGTGCCGGGACTCGTTTCGCAGACACCATCACCAGGTGCGGCATCGAGGAAATCATTCGAGCTCGTGACGATGAGCTCGGCCTGGATGCCGGAAGAAACCACGAGATTGACGGCTGAATTCGGTGCGATATTCGATCCGGCGGTGGGGTCCTGACTGATGACTACTCCGGCTACAACTGTGGCACTGGCTTGGGTAGTCACGGTGCCGACAGTCAGGTTCGCATTGGTCAGAGCCGTTGTGGCGGCGCCTTGAGCTAGTCCTACTACGTTAGGTATGGCCACAGGAGGAATGACGATAGTGACGGCTGTAAAGGTGGCGTTGACGGTGCGGTTGCTGGTGAGGGTGACGATACATTGCGTCCCCGGGGTGGAGTTGCAGCCCGTCCAGCTGGTGAAGGTGAAGCTGGAGGCCGGGGCAGCAGACAACGTAATCGAGGTGCCATCGTCAACGGTGTGCGAGCAATCCCCGCCGCAGTTAATGCCTGTGCCCCTCACCGTGCCACCATTGTTGGGAGTTTTATTAACGGTCAAGGTGCGTTGGGTGGGGTTAGCCGTAAAAGTGGCGGTGACGGTGCGATCGTCATTCATGGCCACCGTACAGCTGGTCCCCGACGTGGAGTCACAGCCGGACCAGTTAGTAAAGGTAAAGTCGGAACCGGGATCGGCAGTCAGATCCACCTTCGTGCCGTCATCGTAGTCCTGAGTGCAATCACTGCCGCAATTAATGCCCGCGCCGGTGACGGTGCCGCCATTGGTGGGACTTTTGGTGACGGTCAAGGTGCGTTGTTCCGGGGGAATCACCGTAAAAGTGGCGGTACAGGCGAGGTCCTGGGTCATTTGCACCTCCGTGTTGGCAAGGGTGGTGGAGCACGCGCCACTCCAACGGGTAAAGACAGACCCGCTACTGGCTTGGGCGAAGAGGTTGACAGTCCTGCCATCATCGTAGCCATGTGTGCAATCACTGCCACAATTGATGCCGTCCGGGTTGCTTGTCACGGTGCCACTGCCCGAACCGGTTTTATCCACGCTGAGAGTGCGTTGGATGGGGGTGAAGGTGGCGATACAGGTGCGGTTTTGTGTCATATCCACAGTAACGGTTTCTGTTGTAGAAGTGCACCCCGTTCCACTCCATCCGCTAAAGGTTGAGGCAATGGCTCCTGAAAAGGTTTTTTTGTCAGGTATTGCGGTGAGTGCGACAGGCTTTTCATTAGGATATTCTATAGTCTTCTTACCCTTATCAGAAAAAAGGGTGACCATGAGTGTAGTAGGGCCCGGCTTGCCTTCAACCTTTCCCGTTCCACTCCCTTCAAAATCCACGGTAAGAGAGCGCTCAGTTCCAATAGTCCCGGTGACACTATCCTCATTGTTGTCAGGATTGGTGTCGACTTCCCGTCCGACCATTTCGACACTGAGGTAATACGCCTCATCTGTCACGGGGGTAAAGGTTAGGGCAGCGGAACTTTGGCCTTGTGAAACCGAGATCTCGCTGACATCACAGGTCAGGGTCCCACCAGGTCCCGATAAGGCTGGGCCCGAACAACTACTGATGTCGATGTTGCTTGCCCCGGAAATATGTTGAATACTTTTAAATTGCAGGCTGGGAGGAAAGCCAGATTCTTCAAACTCAAACACCACGTGGACTCCGGTTGCCGGGTCTGGACCGTTATTCTCCCATTCCACTCTCCAGGTTTGGTCTTCCCCCAAATGCAGATACGTGTCATACGAGTCTGGGGGAATAAGGGTGGCCGCAATATCGATCGGATCCTGCACTTTCACGACAAAGGCTTGCGGCTCTCCGGTCAGCATCGTGTTGTTGAGCGGAGTAAGCAGCGGGAAATTGGTGGAGCGGGTCTGCCCCGTCAGATAGGCATTATCGGTGGCATCCAATCGCATTCCCGTGACCGTGTCTTCGGCATTTCCGCCGAGGAATGACGAAAAGAGCAAAGTAGTTGGATCAGGTTGGAACTTGGTGACAAACACATCCGTGCCGCCACTCAATCTGCTCTGGTTCGCTAAGGGGTTCTTCACGGGGTAATCCGGCGAATTGGTGGTGCCAGCAATGCAGAGCCGCCCCAAAGAATCGATTCCGATGGCGGTGGCAGTGTCCGATTGGCTGCTGCCCACATAGGTGGCGTAGACCAATCCGTCTATTCCGCTGGCGGCCACATTCACATGCGCGAGGAAGGCATCCTTCCCGCCATTAAACGTGGCATCATAGGCATTGGGTGTCACCGGAAACCCGGGCAAGGGCGAGGGGCTACTAAGCTGCGTGAGTGGGGTTGGAGAGGGTTGGGGCGCCTGTAGGCGCTGGGCCAGACCACGCATGACGCCGCGAATGCCGCGGCTAGGATTCATGGTCACCGGTGGACTACTGCGGCGCCCCCAGGGGCTCATGGGCTCTGGGGTTATTAGTGCAGGACTAGAAGCGGCCGCTTGCGCAGCGCCTTGGCCCGTCGTCCAACCGGTGAGGTACGTCTGCTGTCGTGCATCCACGAGAAGGTCTAATCCCACCTCCTCCCCACTACCGCCCAGATACGAGGCATACTGTAAGGCTGCTGGGCCTGCGAGGGTCGGTTTGATTGAGGCGAGAAAGGCATCAGTGCTCCCACCGCCATAGGTGGGTTGAAAGGCGCCAACTGTCACCGGAAAGCCTGTGCCCTGGGTCGTTTCGCCTGTGAGGTAGAGGTTGCCCTCGGCGTCCAATGCTAGCGCATGTCCAATATCTGCGCCGGTCCCTCCCAGAAAGGTGGAGAATCGCAGCGCCGTCCCTTGCGCGTCGAGTGTGGTCACAAAAACATCAGACTGCGGTGTGGCTTCGCCATTGCCCAAGGTCCCATCAATCGCGTTCATGGTTGGAAAGTCGAGAGAAGACGTGGCCCCCGTGATGGAGGCCTGGCCTGCTTGGTCCACGACAATGCTGTTGGCATTGTCGTCACCCGTGCCACCCAGATAGGTGCTATAGAGCAGGCTCGACCCATCAGCTGCCAGTTTCAACACGAAGGCATCAGTCGCACCCTGCAACGTTTCTTGTAATGGGTTCTGCGTGGGAAAGGTGAGGGAATTGGTCTGCCCCGTGATATACGGGACGCCCTCCGCATCCACGGCTACGCCCGTGGCGCGGTCCTCCCCTTCGCCGCCAATATACGTAGAGAACAGAATCTCAGAGGTCTCGGTATCAAACTTGGTCACAAAGATATCCCGATCCGTGCCAATGGCGGATGGCTGAAAACCATTAGGCGTGACGGGAAAGGTAAAGGACTCGGTGGTACCAACGATATAGCCGTGGCCGGCATTATCTATGGCAATGGCTTCACCAATGTCATGCCCGTCGCCACCGAAGGCGCTGGCATAGTTGACCAAGGGATCAATAATAAGCGGGAGTGTGGGGTCATAGGCGCCTACCGCAAAGGCGAATTGAATGGGCGGGGCGGTGGGGTCAACCAGATCGGATTCACGCAGGATAAAGTTCCCTTGAACATCCGTTTTCGCCCCGTCCACGGTTTGCGAGAGCACGGGTTTTTGGAAGCGCAGGGTGCCTCCCTCAAGCGACAGGAGCAAATGGCCGTCGTCATCCAAGGTCGCGTGGTCGGCGCCTCGAATGCCGAGGGTAATTGTGGAGGGGTCTGTTCCGGGATGCACGATGAAGTCGTATTCCAACTGCTGCTGGTTGCCGTAATAGAGGAGGTCGATGCCCGGATACATGTTGTCATAGCGCACTTGTTCATAGACGGGCAGGTTGGTCTGCCACTGCGTGGGGTCGGTGCCAATCAGGCGGTTGATGGTGGTGGACGTTTCGTTTACGCCAGTCATGGTGACGTTGGGATTGGCCCCTAAGACCTGTAACTGGACGACGTGCTTGGGACGAGAAGGAAGTGAACTCTCACCTTCAGACTTCTGTTCGTTCGCCGGTAAGACGAGGACTGCTTCAGTAGGGGTGAGAAAGATGGTATAGCCGGTGCCCCGCGCCATGAATTTCACCTGCGGGGTAGTTTGTCCAAGATTGGGTTCAAAGTGCATGGGAGGCTGCAGTGCCGTGGCCCGGTCCTTCGGCGCGGTGCTGAGGGTGGTGGTCGGCATGTCCGGGAGAAGGGCCGCTTGGGCTAGGGCCCCGACTGAAGAGTCAAAAGGGTCAACATAATTTGGCAGCAGCAGGGCGAGAGTGCAGCCTAGGACAAGAAGGAACCTCATCAAGTGCCCCAATGAATACGGATGGGGTGTGTTGTACGTTTGAATAGCTTGGGGGAGCATATCGAGGTTCCTTTACTCATCATTAGCTATGAAGGGGAGTGTTGTGTTTGTAGGAATCGTTTTGAAATCAGTTTTTTATAGCCGGTATTTTGCCAATGCGCCTTGAGGTCACTCCTATTATTGAAGGTTCACTGTATTGTTCGTTCCATTCACAACAATCAATGCCGTACCGGCTGGCACAGTCACTCCTTCTGTCGGGACAAAGTTATTTGCCACAGAAATGTTATTAACTGCTGCTCCTGCAGGGGCAGAAATAAACCCACCGATGCATCCGCCTCCTGCACAAAGTTGATTGTCAATTGCGACAGTGTTTTGCCCTACGCTAGATAAGAGGAATCCGTTAGTTAAGGCGAAGCTTGAGCCTCCGGACAGTTCTACCAAACTTGCAGCGAATAATTCGGCTCCGTTGGCGAGTCCAATTAGGTCACCATTCACTGCCAAGGTTCCGCCGTTGCTCAGACTGATTAAAGACCCGATTGAGGACAGAGTACTCCCATTGAGGTTTACGAGGGCATCACCGGGAATGAGTGCCACCAGTTCGCCACCGTTAATCTGAATAGCCTCGTTGAACGTGAGGGTACTACGTAAGCTGGGGTTGGTTGATACTGCGGCGATAAGCGGGGCGCTGGCTTCAAGCAGCGAGGGGTCCGGCTGCAGAGAGCCAGAGACATTCACCGCCGATTGGGTCGTTATTTCGGAATCAGAGATATTAATTACAGGATCTGGTGATGTACCTCTGAGCAGTCCGCCTGATGTGACTGATACTAAGGTCAGTCCATTCGTTCCGCTACTTGAGGTGACCTGGCTATTTGTTAGGGTCAAGGTGCTGGTATTTATCTCAACGGCTGCAGGCCCCGATATTTGGACCAGATCGGTATTGGCAATGGCTGTAGTGTTGACAAGGCTCGCTCCTGGGTCAATCGCTGCAAGTCTGGCTGGACGAGGTATTGAGGGGCTAGGGCCTCCCGGACTTAATAAAGGAGAAGTAATGATTCCTTCGGTTGCGGATGAGCCCTGAGTGGAATTAATAAAGCGGCTTTTATTTGCATTGGCTAAATCCGTATTTGTCGGATCTTGGGAATCGAACAAGGCAGCGACAAGATAGGTTGCTTGAGCGGATTGTTGGTCAGTGATCAAATCCTGAATCTCTTTGGAGTTGTCGGTATGCTGCGGATTTTTTTGTAAATCTTGAATCTGGCATTGTACTACTGTGTCTTTCACTAATTGACCAATCACACCCCTTCTGACGGAAACTTGGAAGCCTTGTAGCACAACGACGGGCTGGACCCCTGGAATTTGGGAGACGATTTCAACGCTTCCTTGCATGACCTGAATAACCTCCGTTTTCTGCTCAGGTAAGTGGCTCGCTAATGTAGGAGCAAACTCTTGCCCATTCCCGTTATATCCTGTCAAGAGTGCTTGTGGGGCAGAGGAGGTATGTGGTTTCTCTTTGGCTGCATGCGAGACTTCCACGCTAAATAAGCTCCCTGGACTTGGGCGCAACGTGGTCGCAGGGGTTTGGACAGTCAGGTCTATATCGGCCCCCTCTTCACCTATTGTCGAAATGCACGCACGTCCACTGACCAATTGAATCAACTTTCCGCTATTGGCGTCTTGTTCAATAGCAAGTTCGGAGAATTCATCCATACAGACTAACGCGTCCTCCCCAACTAACATACTCAATACCGAGTTTTGGCTGGTTGTGATTCGGTCGCCGTAGACTAAGGTTCCTTGAAGATCTATGGCTTTTGAGGGAGTTTCTCTCTCCACAGAATTGAGGATGGCTTCTCCGCCAACATTGGCGACAATGGCCACCGATCCTTCTGGTTCAGGAGATTGAGCGGTGGCCGATTCTTGAATGGCTCCAAAAGAACACCACAACAGCAGCGAGACGGCTAAAACCTCAATTTTTTGGTCGTGCCGACAGGAAATCTTCATTGTCTTTTCCCCTCCATGGGCCTATGCCCCACCAACATCCATTTATTGCCTAATGATTTTGAGTATTTTCTAACTTGGTCCATAGCATTTTTATTACGTTCGAGCCCCATGTGATCCTCTGGCAATGGATCAAATTGTCTGTGCACTTTGTATCATTGAGGAATAGGATCATTGCCAATACTGGATGAAAATGTCAATAAAATAGTCCATTTGAGGTATTCTCTTAAAGGAATTCTCAAGAGGGATGCTGCTAAGCGGGCTTAGGACATTTTTCGATAAGGGCACCTGAGATCTGCTACGAAATTCTTGGAGTCAAGATACGCTTTCTCTATATAGGTATTTGCACGTATTCTCGAAATTCTCAAGCCACGATCATCACTGTCGTGCCTATGTTAGCAGGATGGAGTGAGGTCTGTGTAGTAGGTTTCGGAGTTGTCTCACTAACAACCGTGGAGGTGCGATATTCGGAATCCAGATTTTTGGAATTGGTAAAGGTCAGTTAGCTCTTTTAAAAACAACAGACATGTTTCTCAGGACCGCAAGGTCATTGGTTAAAATTCGTTCCATTGGTAAAAGCGGAGAATGATTTTGAACGGTGATATTTAATAGTTTTGTCAGACACGTAAAAAATGCTTTGGATTTTGTCTGAAATTCCTATATTATTTTGAAATTGCCTAGCTCATGAAACTCATTTTTCTTGATTGTTTGTTTTTTAGAAAGGGGCTGACTCTCTATGGGAAGGTGCAAAATTCATGTTGATGTACAATGGTACTCTGCTCTGGTTCTGCTGGGTTCCTTCTTTCTTTTCTTCCTTTGGTCATTTCCGGTAATAGCGGGGCAGCCTGACGCAGAAATTCTTCTCGCCCGAGCCACATTAGCCTACGAAAACAAAGAGTATGCGCAAGCGAAAATTCTTCTTTTGGAAGCCGTAGACCAGGATCCAGAAAATTCTCGAGTTCTGTACTATTTAGGCATTGTCACATTGGCGCAAAAACGACCCGCCGAGGCCGTGAATTATTTGGGAAAAGGGTTGTCCATTCGACCGTCTAATCTCTTCCTGCGTTATCAACTGGGTTTGGCCTATTTTGCCCTTCCTGATTACGACAAGTCGGAGCCACCATTATTTGCGGTATATGAAGAACAACCAACGCTAGATGGTCTCGGGTTTTATGTTGGCTACTTGCTCTACCGGAAAAAAGATTATGAAGGAGCACTGGCTGCTTTTGATGCCAATCAAACCCAAGATTTTGATACGCAGCAACTCAATCGTTTTTACCGAGGATTGACGCTTGGCGTTCTTGGCTTGTCGGACCAGGCGATTGAAGAACTGGAAGAGGTGAAACTTGATCGTGCGGTGACCCCACTTGCCTCTGCCGCGATTCGTATACGGGAACGGTTGGCAGCTAAAAGAAAAACTGATGAAACAAAACCATGGCGATTGCAGGTGAGCATGGGAGGATTTTACGACGATAATGTGGCAATTAACCCTGATCCTGGTGGTGCTTTTCCTAATGATAGCGCCAATCAACTTCTTAGGGGTTTGCGACGACGCCACACAACTGCGCCAGGTTTTTTGGCTTCAGTCCGTGGGGATTATTCTTTTTGGCGTCAGGGACCTTATGAGTTTTCCGGGACGTATTCGTTTTTTCAAACTGTCAATTTTGAAGATCTTGGTGAGTTTAATATCCAAAACCATTTGGTGGGGTTGTCTGGCTTTTACCGAGATGTGGCTTACGAGTTACCCTATCAACTTGATCTCCAATATACCTATGATTATATCTTTTTAGATATGACAGCATTTCTGGCTCGGCATACGCCTACGCTCAGCGCCACCGTCATTCCTCCTTCCTTTACTGTCCCCAAAATTGGTTCGGTAGGGAATTTGACGTCGGTAGTCTACCGGTATCGCAATCAAACCTTTTTCAATGAAGTGGAAGTTCCAGGACAGCGGAATTTCCGTGATGGGCATAACAATATGCTTGGATTTCTTCATGTGTTCCGATTTGCTGATGACAAGTTTTTGTTCCGATTCGGCTACCAATATGATTACGAAAGTACCAAGGCGAAGGAATTTTCATACAGTGGCAACCGATTGCTGACGGGTGGGCAATGGCTTATCCCTTGGGGAGGAGTGACCCTGCGCTATGATTATGATGTCCACTTCCGTGGTTATAAGAAGAGTCAACGGTTCGCTAATATCACGGACAAAAACGGAAACCCGAGTAAGCGTAAGGACACGCAACATACGCATTTAGTTCAGGTCTCGAAACCACTCCCGTATAATCTGACGCTGACGGCGCAATACCAAGGCATTTTTAACACATCTAAAATCCGTGTTTACGACTACTCGAAAAATTTGTGGACGCTTATTATGACGTGGGCGTACTAAACGCATGCCTGAAGCCAAGGCGAGTTTAGGAGAAGGCCGAGTAGGACTGGTCGCAACGCAAAGGATCAGAGCACGTGGCCTCGTGATGTTAGACAAACTACAGACTGAATTGAAATGAGCCTACCTAAGGTTGCTGCCTATGTTTTCATCCTAGGGCTATTTTGCCTATCCTGCACTCCTCAACCGGCTAAGCTCATCCCTGTTGCTTTCCAGCCCACTCCGTCTCTTGTCCCTATTCCACAATCTCCGATGCTCCGGCTTGAAACGGCCATGCACACACAGCGAATTTCTCAAATTGATGTGGATGAAGAAGATCGGTATTTGGTAACAGCGTCTAACGATAAAACGGTGCGTGTTTGGGATCTCCCAACTGGGAAAATTCTGAAAACCTTACGCCCGCCAATCGGACCTGATAGCGAAGGGAAGATTTTTGCTGTTGCGATGTCTCCCGATGGCACGACCGTGGCTTGTGCTGGTTGGACGGGACAATCCTGGGATGGTCTGTTTTCTATTTATCTTTTTGATCGAGTGAGTGGTCAATTAGTGCATCGTATTTCTGGATTGAAATCATCAGTGGCCACTCTGGAGTATTCCAAAGATGGTCGAGTATTAGCAGCCACGCTCCATGGTTCGTATGGCAAGAATGGGGTTCGATTGTTTCGAGCTAAGGATTACCAATTAATTGCGGAACATGCTCAATATGGTGCGGAAAGTTACGGCGCCGATTTTGATTCTCGTGGGAGACTCGTGACCAGTTCCTTCGATGGCACCCTTCGGCTTTATGATTCGGAGTTCCAAATTATTGCGCAAAAGAAAGCCGAAGGGGGGAGTCGCCCCGTTCAAGTGAGTTTTAGCCCTGACGGTGAAAAAGTTGCCGTTGGATTTGAGGATTCCCACCAGGTCAGTATCGTATCGGGTAAGGATCTTTCCCATCTGTATTCTCCCGCGGTGACTGACATATCGGGAGGGTCGTTCAATAGCATTGCTTGGTCGGAAAATGGTGAATTCCTCTTTGGAGCCGGCAGTGTCCGCGTAGAGGGGACTCACTCTATACGAAAATGGTCTGAAGCCGGACGCGGTCCTTCGCAAGATTATCCCACGGCCAAAAACACCATTCTTAGTCTTGCGACGTTAAAAAATGGCGGGGTGGCTTTCGGTGCCGCAGGGGCTTCGTTTGGGTGGCTGAATGATCAGAATCTTCCCATGTTCATCAATCAAGCTGCTCTGGCTGACTTCCGTGATAATCATCAGGGCCTATTACTTTCACAAGATGGTTCCATCGTTCAATTTGCCTATGCGCAATTTGGAAAAGACCCTGCTCAATTTTCCATTGACACACGAGTCTTGTCTGTCCAGCCCCCGATCAATTCATCTCTCTTTCCTCCTCTACAGGAATCTCAGAACATACGTCTTGGTACATGGCTTAATAGCTTGAATCCTACGATCAATGAGAAGCCGCTGACCTGGGATCAACATGAGGTGGCGAGGAGTGTCGCCATTTCATCTGACGAAACCGTTGTTCTTTTTGGGACTCCTTGGAGTCTTCGTTTGTATGACTCGAAGGGGCAGCAGATCTGGCGCAAATCTATTCCGGATAATGCCTGGGGAGTCAATATTTCCCAAGATGGTCAAGTCGCGGTAGCCAGTTTGGGCGATGGCACGATTCGGTGGTATCGATTGAAAGATGGGAAGGATTTATTAGCGCTGTATCCTCATAGTGATCATGAGCGCTGGATCGTATGGACGCCATCAGGTTTTTATGATGCGGCTCCAGGATCGGAGGAATTAATTGGGTGGCATAAAAACTATGGGACGGATTATGCCTCAGACTTTTTTCCGGTCGGACGTTTTCGATCCATTTCCTATCGACCAGATATCATTGAAAAGATGTTGGCCACGTGGGATGAACAGGAAGCCATCCGCTTGGCAAATGGGGAGCAAGGTTCGAGAATTCTTCAGAAAGACCATATCCCCAAAGCAATCTTACAAGATGTCACGACCCGTCAAGAAGCCCTGGAACAATCGGTTGCCCAAGCCGCAGGAAAGTCCATATCTACTGGGGGGGAAGCCACATCCACATTGTTTGAAAAATTTCCTCCGGAAGTTGTCATTCTTTCCCCCTCCGTTCCTCATGTAACCTCACAGCCATTTGTGACCATTCAATATAGGGTATTGACTCATCCACAAGCACCCATGACTGACCTCTCTATTTTAATCGATGGCGAGCCTCTGTCTGGCACACAAGGCATTCAAGTTGTCGGGAATTTATTGTCTGGACAGACCCATCAGAAAGTTGAGATTCCCATTCCTTCCAGAAACTGTACGATTTCTCTGGTGGCTAAACACCGATGGGCGACGAGTCAGCCTGCCAAAGTTGTTGTCGAGTGGGACGAACAACTCGCCAAACCGAATCTGTATGTCTTGGCGATTGGCATAGGAGAATATCCTGAGACCTCCCTGCAAATTCCCACGGCTGCAGCCGATGCGGAGTTTTTTTCTTCCACTGTGAAACGACAAGCAGGCCGACTCTATGATCAGGTTCAGGTCAAGACACTCCTGGATTCCTCAGCCACCAAGGAGAATATTTTAGATGGACTCGATTGGTTGCATGGGCAAGCCACACAAAAGGATGTGGCCATGATCTTTTTTGCAGGGCATTCGGTCACGGATAGGGGAGGGTTCCCTTATTTTTTTACTCCACAAAGCCAAAACAACCGTCTTCGCCAAACCAGCTTCTCCCTTTCAGATATGACTAATGCCGTCATTTCGATGGCCGGGACGAGCGTCTTGTTTTTGGATTCCTGCCAGGCTAACACACCCATTGGGTCAGTTGGATGTATTCATGGGATCAATTCACTCTCTCAGGATTTGGGAAATGCTTCAAATCCTGTCGTCGCTTTTCTTGCATCCAGTGGCACTCAGAGATCCATTCATAACCCGACCTGGGAACATT
>JAVJHY011528196.1:43938-54137 GCA_035593235.1 Phascolosoma agassizii | reverse complement strand
TTGGCACACTAACTGTGAGGTAAACATTCGAAAGGAACGCAGGGCATCACATTCATGAGAAAACACTGGCTGAACACAACTGAAATATGTCCATTACACTTGGGCACTGCATCCGTTCTTTTTGGGCCTGTTTCAGTAAAACTTTTCACTTATGTCCCCGAATCCCCAACTAACTGCGCCAAAGTCCACCTAGAAGGGTTTGTATTACTTACGTTCTGACTTGTACGATAAAACATATCCAATAAATCTTCAGATTCTTCGCTAGCTTTAGAATCGCTTTCCTGCTCGCTATCTTTTCGAAAACTACTTGACATAAACGCGTTAATAACGTGCTGAACAGTCAGTTTTGAAGGAGAAATAAGAAGGGTTCTAATATGAGTTTCTTCATCTGCTTGGGTTATAATCTTATCCTCAGCTAAGATATCAAGACAGTTTCTAAGCAATATCGGATTTGCACCTGTATCAATCGACAACTGACTCTCCGTAGGTAATTCCTCCCCTTTTACAAACCTCCGCGTGATACTGCACAGAATACTCAATCCAAGCACTGCGCCTACTTGACCTAAATCAGTAGCATACTTCTTAATACTCCTAAGAACGGTAATATTTCCCGATAAGTAGGTAATCTCAGCTCCAAACAACACTACAACCCACACGACGTAAAGCCAAAGCAAAAATAGAGGTATCGTAGCAAGCACACCGTATAGCTTACTATACGTTGAAGAAAGAGATACGTAATACGCAAATCCAAGCTTTACTACCTCAAACATTACCGACGCTATTAAAGCTCCAAACGCAGCGTCGCGAAATCTAACCCTTGCCGCCGGTAACTTAAAATACAACAGAGCAAGGGCTACCCATGAAGCTATAATCGGCGACAGAAAAGCAATTATATTTACAAGATTTGAGTTATTCCATTGGACAGTTTCTGCTAGATTCGAAAACTTAGTTGTCAAATATATTGACATCGCTATTAAAAACGGCCCAAGTGTCATCACAGCTCCAAAACTTCCAATCCTAGTAATTAACGCTAGGTCAGAAGTCACACGCCACACCGCATTTAAGGCCCGTTCAATCGTATTAAACAGAGCTATGCCAGAACAAAAGAACACCCCTATGCTAATAAAATTTAGTGCGCGAATATTTGAGGTGAATTTTTCAAGATAAAAGAAAATCTGCCCCTGAAACTCCTTAAGCGCTTCATTTTCTAGCGAAGGAAGAAGCTGCTCGAGAATAGCTCGAAGCGTTTCGCCAACTTGATCTACCGAAAGACCAAAATTCCCAAGAGACGCTAGGGCAAAATACGTTACCGGAACTAATGCAAACAAAGTCGTATAGGCAAGGGCCGCAGCACGTGAAAAACAATCATCCCAGAAGAACCTACGCGAGGCGCCATGAATTACAGCAAAAAATCTAGGAAGTGCCGATGGTATCAAGTGCTAATAACTCTCCTTTACTGTATGTAGCGACTAATGATGGGTCCAAGTGCAACTTTTACCGATTCATCAATGGCACTTGGTGCTGTTATAATAGCAGAGCAAAGCGCATCCTTAGCAAGCGGTGATTGTTCAAGATTTGACAATACGGGAACAACATTTCGAATTATCTTTTTAGAACATTCTGCATTAACGCTTAGCATCCTCAAAATTTCACCCACATCAACCTCATCACTCTCACTTCGCCAACAATCATAATCCGTAACAAACGCAAGCGTGGCATATGATATTTCAGCCTCACGAGCTAACTTTGCCTCAGGAAGATTTGTCATGCCAATGATAGAAGCTCCCCAACTTCGATACAGCTCCGATTCAGCACGGGATGAAAACGCAGGTCCTTCTATACATAGATACGTACCAACATCGTGAAGCGCTTTATTGTCACTTTGAGCAACTTTCAGCGCTTCTGACGTTAAAGCCCCACGCAACACCGGACAAAAAGGTGTTCCGAAGGGAACATGAGCGCAAAGCCCTTTAGAAAAAAAAGTGTTTTCACGACTCTTAGTCTGATCAATAACCTGGTCAGGAATCACTATATCCCCTGGAGCGCACTCTTCCTTAAGACTTCCTACGGCACTTACACTGATACACCACTGCGCGCCTAATTTTTTAAGGCTATATATATTAGCCCTGTAGTTGATTTCAGATGGTATTAGTTCATGACCCTGGCCATGTCGAGCAATGAAAAGCAGCCTAACACCATCCACCTCACCCACTGTTATTGTAGATGATGGCTCTCCAAAAGGAGTATCAACAAACTCTTCCTGCACATTAGTAAGCCCATCTAATTCATACAAACCCGACCCACCAATAATACCTATAGTAGTCATCATCTTACCTCTTTACTCTTGTAATAATTCAATAACACCAAGCAATTGTTCAATCATACAACAATTGTATCAATTTACGCTATTTCTGCCAATTTCACTCAAGATTTCTAGGCCTTAGCAGCTTTTACCCCTCCCTCATCGTGGCAAGTTGACCACACGCCGCACTGATATCCTCACCTTTTGACCACCTGATTGTCGTGTTAACACCCTTACCTAAAAGCTTTTCGCACCAATATTCTAGGCATTTCGGTTCAGATGGCTCATATCCAAAATCAGCAATGGTATTATACGATATCAGATTTACCTTAACATTAATTCCCTTTAATAACTTCGGAAGTCTTTCTAAATCTTCGTCGGTATCGTTTACCCCACGAAGCAGGACATAGCCTATAGTAATTCTCTGGCGCCGTCTCAATGGAAAGTCTCTCAGTGACTGAAGCAGAACATCGATGGGCCACTTTTTATTTAATGGCATAATCTCTGAACGAACTTCATCCGTTGTTGCATTTAGAGACACCGCTAGGTTCGCACGAACATCATTCTCTGCAATCTTTTTTATTCCAGAGACAACGCCCGAAGTTGAAATAGTAATCTTTCGTGCTGAAAAATCTAACCCCATCTCGTCTCCAAGAACTCGAACGGCAGAATAAACATTATCAAAGTTATGAAGTGGCTCCCCCATCCCCATAAAAACAATGTTTCTTATCTCCGCTTCCCCGTTACTCACTTGCGCAATGTCATCCATTACTGCTAGCACTTGCCCAACAATTTCATGGGTTAACAAATTGCGACGCAACCCCATCGTGCCGGTTAGACAAAACTTACATCCAATTGCACAACCGACCTGAGAAGAAACACATAGTGTTAAACGATTAGGTTGCTTAATAAGTACTGATTCAATAACAGAGTCGTCTTTTAAACCAAACAAATACTTGCGGCTCCCATCGACCGATTCCTCTACTTTACTCACTACGGGTCTATAGATAGAAAAACATTCTCGGAATTGCTCGCGTAAGCTACGGGAAATATCTGTCATACACTCGAAGTCAGTAGCACGACGTTGATGCAGCCACTTCATGAGCTGAGTGGCTCGGAAGGAGCGCTCCGCAAAGCGTTGTTCTAAAACTTCGCAAAGCGCTACTCTGTCTAAATCTAACAGTTCAATCAACTTGCAAGATTTGGAAAGAAGAATGCAACCTCAGTTTTGGCATTCTCCACACTATCAGATCCGTGAACTGTGTTTCGATCAATGCTTTCTGAGAAATCTGCGCGAATTGTCCCAGCTTCAGCTTCCTTGGGATCAGTTGCGCCCATTAGTTTGCGATTTAAAGCAACAGCATCTCCACCTTCTAGCACCATTACAACTACAGGACCTGAAGTCATAAACTTGACAAGGTCTGCGAAAAAAGGGCGTTCCTTATGCACAGCATAAAATCCAGATGCTAACTCCTGTGTTAATGTCTGCATCTTCATCCCTACAACTTTTAAAGATTTGGCTTCAAATCGAGAGATAATTTTTCCGACAACGTTCTTCTGCACACCATCGGGTTTTATGATGGAAAGTGTTCGCTGAATTTCACTTGAGGACATAAGACTTAATTCTCCAATATCTTTTTAACTGTTACACCAATTTCGGCAGGTGTGCGCACTATATGCACTCCCGCTGATTCTAAAGCTTTAAACTTACCTTCTGCTGTCCCGGCACCACCGCTAATGATAGCTCCGGCATGCCCCATAGTCCTACCAGCAGGGGCTGTCGCTCCAGCAATAAAGGACACCACAGGCTTACTTCCTGAAGTCTTAACCCAATCGGCAGCTTCTTCTTCAGCACTACCACCAATTTCACCAATCATTACAATTAAGTCTGTGCCCTCATCAGCTTCAAACATCTCAAGGCAATCGATAAACCCCGTTCCATTTAAAGGGTCCCCTCCGATACCTATACAGGTTGATTGACCGATTCCAAGCTCCGTGAGCTGTCCAACAGCTTCATATGTTAACGTTCCCGAGCGAGACACCACTCCGACTCGCCCGGGTTTGTGAATGTGCCCCGGCATAATTCCTATTTTACATTCCCCCGGAGTAATAATTCCAGGACAATTAGGCCCAATAAGTCTCGTGTCTTTTCTGGAAAGATAGGCCCTCACTAGCAACATATCAGCGACAGCAACACCTTCAGTAATACAAATCACTAAAGGAACCCCCGCATCCGCACTCTCAATTATTGCATCAGCAGCAAAAGGCGCTGGAACATAAATGACACTCACATCTGCCCCTGTCTCTTTAACTCCGTCGCGCACGGAGTTAAAGACCGGAACTCCCTCAAACTCCTGTCCACCTTTTCCTGGACTAACCCCCGCAACCATCTGAGTGCCGTATTCCAGACATCCACGAGTATGAATTTGACCTGTCTTTCCAGTCATTCCCTGGGTCAAGACTTTAGTGTTTTTATCTACAAGTATAGACATTGCTTTATCACGCCACCGCTTGAACGATCTTTTGTGCAGCCTCTGCCATATCTTCAGCAGGGGTTATCTGCAGACCGGATTTTAATAATAACTCTCTACCTAGCTCGACATTAGTACCCTTAAGTCGAACGACTAGTGGAACTGTAATTTCCAGTGAATTTGCCGCCTCGATTACACCACGAGCGATAACGTCACAATGAACAATACCTCCAAAGATATTGATCAACACGCCCTTTACCCGAGTATCCCCCAATATAATGCCAAATGCTTGCGTAACCATTTCAGTCGTAGCGCCACCACCGACATCTAGAAAATTAGCCGGCTCCCCTCCCGCCTGCTTAATGATATCCATAGTCGCCATAGCAAGCCCAGCACCATTGACCATACAACCAATATTACCGTCCAAGCCTACATAACTAATTCCAACTTCCTTAGCTCGCAATTCGCGCTCGCTAATTTCATCGTAATCCATGCAACTGCGAACTTCTGGTTGGCGATATAACGCATTATCATCAACCGCCATCTTGGCATCTAAGCACAACAAAGCCCCGTCTGCTGTCTCAATCAATGGGTTTATCTCAAGCATTGAACAGTCAAGCCCTAGAAACGCATCGTATAGCGAACTAACCACCGGGAAAAGTTTTCGAGTTCCTCCTTTACCTAAGTCTAGAAACTCACCTACCTCTCTGACATGAAAGCCCTGCAATCCGGACACTGGGTCTACGTCAACGGTAAGCACTTTTTCAGGTGACTCTTCTGCGATCTCTTCGATCTCCATTCCACCTTCAGCGCTTGCGACAATGGACACACAACCGCCCTCACGGTTCATAATAATGCTCAGGTAAAATTCCCGCGCTATATCAGCACCCTGCTCAACCCAAACCTTACGCACAAGCACTCCGCCAGGTCCTGTCTGAGGCGAGATGAGTGTCATTCCAATAATCTCATTAGCCACATCAAAAGCTACCTTAGGTGTCTTAGCAATCCTTACACCTCCGGCCTTACCCCGACCACCGGCATGAACTTGCGCCTTAACAACAACAAGATTCCCTCCGAGATTTACTGCTGCTCGCTGAGCCTCTCTTGGAGTATACGCTAACTCTCCGCGTAACACGGGAGCACCGTACCCTTTAATAAGCTCCTTAGCTTGATATTCGTGTAAATTCATATGTTACAATACCATCAAAAAAACTACGCTGGAAGTTCTGCTATAAGGCCCTTAACTTTCTCAGCACTAACATCAAGAGCCTTTTTCTCATCTTCAGAAAGCTCTATTTCTATTACCTTCTCCACCCCACCAGCACCAATAACAACAGGCACTCCGATATAAAGGTCCTGATAACCATATTCGCCACTTAGGCTAGCAGCACACGGCAACACTTTTTTCTGGTCCTTGAGATAGCTCTCTGCCATCTGAATTGCAGAAGTAGCGGGAGAATAGAAAGCTGAACCAGTTTTTAGTAAGGATACGACCTCCCCTCCAGCTCCACGAACTCGCTTCTCTATCTCACTTAATCGCTCATCAGAAATAAACTGAGTAATCGGTATGCCTGCTACCGTAGTATAAGAGCGCACCGGCACCATATCGTCCCCATGACCACCCAGTACAAATGCACTAACACTAGCAACTGAAAGCCCAAGCTCCTCTGCCAAAAAGGCCCGGTATCTAGCTGAATCCAGAACACCTGCCATCCCGACAACTTTGCTCTTTTCAAATCCCGTATCACGCTGACAAAGAGTCACCATTGCATCAAGTGGATTTGATACGACAATAACAAAACTCTCCGGCGCATACTCACTTATGCCGGTAGCAACCGATTTCATTATGCCAGCATTAATAGCCAACAAATCGTCGCGGCTCATTCCCGGCTTACGAGCTAATCCAGCCGTTACAATACAAACATCCGCCCCTCGAATATCTTCGTAATTTGCTGACCCTGTCACCCGCACAGAAGAGCCGATAACTGGTAACGCATGGCTCAAATCCAAAGCCTTTCCCTTGGCCACCCCCTCGGCAACATCAAATAGAACGATATCCCCTAGCTCTTTAATCGCAGCTAAGTAGGCAAGTGTGCCACCAATGTTTCCAGCACCAATTAAGGCGATTTTCTTCTTCTCTACACGACTCATGTTTCATTAGCCTCTAGTTAGAACACCCCGGCAGCAAGATTCTCGCCAGGGCCAAAATGCGCCTATACTGATACCGTTACAGGAGAGAAAATTCAAGTGCCAAACGGTGATTACTTAGTAAAGTTACCTTATTTTTAGCTTATTCTTAACAGCTACATCATTTGTTTTCTTCGTGCGCGGTACATTAATTTTCTGTGGGCTACTTTTTTGCTCAGTTACTTTTTTCTCCGAAACCCCTTCAAACATTCCGCTTTGTAGTAGCAGCTCATTAGTATCTAATCGATTGAAGTTAAGACCAACATTACCACCACCGTCGCCCTTACTCGAATCAACAAGCATAAAACGCGGGTCATTTTTCAGAAGCTCTTGCACAACAGATAATCTCAGTAGGGCCTCTCCTCCTGGACCACTAAGAGCTTGTATCTGTTTCTTTAGGCCCTCGACTTCAGCCATTCCAACGGATTTAACCTGCTCTGCTTCGTTCTTATGTGCCTCCAAGTAAGAATCTCCACGCAGAGTAGCCTGGCGTTTAAATCCCTCAACCTCTTCAATCAAACGGTTTACCTTGGCTTGAGTTTCGTTGAACTCCTGTTTTTTTCTTTCAACTACTGTCGCAATTTTATTAAATTCTTGTTCTGTTTCTTGATTGATAGCTTGAGTACGGTCAATCTGCTCCTGATAACTCCTATCGTAGCCGCCATCTCTCAGACGACGCTCAAATCGATGATCGTTGTAGATAACAGAATCTACAATTACTCCTTCACGCTCAAGCCGCATATTCAATGCCTCTTTTACTCGGTTGACGGCTGCTTGGAATTTTTCTGGATTAAAAAAGTCTCTTGTTTTAAGGATATTCATGTGTGTTCGAATGTCCGCGCGCGAGATAGCAGCGACAAGACGCCGAATATCATTGTTACTTAAGCCCACGTAACGAACAACATCATGTATACGTTTTGGATTAACGTGATATTGAACAGTAATGGCTAGCCCAACCTCATTACCATCTAGTGCACGAGTTTCAACATAATCATCAACCGTCGGATCGTCCCCCCGTCCTACCCCACCCCACGAAAGGGACTGCACACTCGTGTCATATTTAAGCAATCTCTGCCAAGGCCAGATAAATTCCGTTTCCCCTGGCATAATAGTCTTATTGTTCAACCCTCCACCAAGGAATCTAGGAAGTCTAGTGAAAACAATGCCATATTCACTAGACTCCATTGCCTGAAAACCCGCATTACATGCGCTAAAACTAACCAATAATAATAACAAAAGTATAACTCTTAATCTTCTAATCATTGGTTACTTTACGCCTCGAGAAATTAACTTTTCAACCCAAACTTTTATATCGAATGGATCGAACCCACTCACAACTCCACCCTTTAGAGTTCCAACCAAAGGTGCCATCTCTCGAGCTATGTAGACCTCTGCACCAGAAATTTCTGAAAGTGCCGATGCGCGAGCGGCATCTACTTCAGCTTTTGCCTCCGCAACCAAGAAGTCCCCATCTGCTCTCTTCCTTGCTTGATATAACGCACCTTCAGACTTCATAACTTTTACCTTAGATTCTCCATCTACAAGTAAATCCTTAATCTTTGCATCCCAAAGAGCACGTTGCTGTTCGGTTTCTGCTTGCGCCTTAGCGAGCCTACTTGCGGCAGCATTTAACTGCTCTGTCTGCTCCTGTAAGTTCTTAGCAAATATCTGGTCATCAATACTGTGCTCGGCATACACATAACGCCGTATTAAGCTCGCCCACAGTTCAATCCCAGCACTACTAACACGACTATTTATAGCCTCCTGTGCAGCTATGGCGGCACGCTCTCTTTGCACTGGGTTGTAGTAATCACGAGTCGACAAGCGTTTCAGTGCTTGCCTCAACTCATCTTGTGCTATGTCAGCAAATATCGACAATTGCCTGTCATTCTTCTCCGTATACTCTTCAACCAGATCTCGTGGACCACCATGCTTTCTGATCCGAAAAGAAGCAAAAGGGACCCCTTCTGATTCTTCTGTAATATCTTCCTTACTTACATCAGTTAAGGGTCTATCATAGTAGCGAAGGACCAGGGTAATATCTGTCTTAACCTTGGAACCATCCGTAGTTGGAATATCTAGTTCTGGCAAATTGAGTTCTCCACCATGAGGACTGTTGTTTAGGTGGATAAACTGAAAACCTCGAGGAAGTAATTCTATATCAGAAACTGCTGGAATTCCCAAAAACTCTACCCCCGGTATTCTCCAGTGCAATCCAGGTTCAAGACCAACCTCAGCGAAGCCCTTCTTTAACAATCCAGAAATACTAAACCCGTTACGTCTAATGCCTATATAATTCGGCGGAACTACTTTTCCAAAAACGAAAAACAAAACAGAAATCAAGCCAGAAACAATTACAACTGCAACCAACGCACCTACCAATGCCCCTCCCCGCTCCTTATTTGATAACCTATGCCGATAGCGATAAATCATGACCCATTTCCAGTTAATTATTGACGATTTGTGGCTTATGATAAAACACACCTGCCTCTGTGCGCAAGTAAGGGTTAAAGTGCTCTAGTTTCAACCAACCTCAGCCGATTGTCCTATTAAGACGCTTAACACTAAATAACCACGTTGGTTCAAGATGTTAGCATATTCAACAAGGGCGTGACCATAACATTAGGAAATTTATGAGTTTTCTTCGAAATTGTATCGGAAAGAAAAACGCAGGTGTGGCCAAAATATCACGTGCCACCGAGGCGCGTATTAAGAATATACTCGGCATACGCCATCTCGACACTATGTCAGCAAGTGCGGCACGTGCTTTTCAGATCGCAAACGATCCAAAATCCACCACTGCGGAATTTGTCGAAGTAATTGAATCGGACGAAGCTTTAAGTGCACGCATACTGCGTATTGCAAACTCCGTGTTTTTTTCGCGCGGTAGTCCTGCACAAGACATTGAAATGGCTGTAGCAAACATAGGCCTAGACGAGCTGCGCTGTCTGCTATCGGCGGGCATGCTAAAAAGCCTACTTAAGGGACAAAGTAAGGCAAGAGCACAAGTGTGGTCTAATGCAATTGCTACAGCTATTTTTAGCAAAGGCTTGAGTAGTATCACTCGAACCACAAACTCAGGAGAAGCCTTTTTGTGCGGCCTGATGCACGATGTAGGTAAACTAGTAATGTTACGCACCTCCCCTGAAGCTTACGACAAAGTAATTTCTATCGTCAGTAGCGGCGAAAAGGATTTTGTCGAAGCAGAAGAAGAGTTACTGGAATTAAATCACGTCGAA
>JAVJHY011528196.1:0-39640 GCA_035593235.1 Phascolosoma agassizii | reverse complement strand
TTGGAGATGCCCTGTTAATGAGATTGTATGATTTATCAAAAGGCCCGGGTAAAACTTTTTTCCCTAACCTTTTCCTAACATCTCCAGACCATAGAGGTGCGACAGGCCCTTTACTATTTAAAACGGGTTTTGGTATTAAAGAGCTTTTGGACCTTATTACTGCTAATATAAACTGGGATGAGCAGTACCGGGCTTTGTATACTGAGTGTTTGGGGGCACTGGACAGATTCATATTGGAGGAAGTTCAGAAGGGTATTTTAGCAGCTTCGGTTGCACAGCTCCTCGCAGGATATCGCGCACTCAATATGCAGATGTCGTCAGGGGATAAATCTTTTTGGAACGCGCTTGCAGACCTTGAGAATCTGGCAGTTATTAAGTCTCTTGATGGGGGAGACACTGTATTGCTTCGTCCTGAGCTGTTTGATTATTCAGCGGCTACCATAGCTCAAGAAGCGCTGAAAAACTCGGGAATGCTCTTGGAGGATAGCTTGGAGAGTATAGCTGAGGATTTTCCCTATAATTTGGCTCCAGAGATCAAAAATCTTCTCTTTAGAGCTGCTCTTGATAGTATGATAGAGAGCGAAATCGCGGAAAGAGGAGCTTTAGAAGGTAACATTATCTTTTTCCCCGCTTATGCTTCGTCAAAACCTCCAGTTAACTTGGGTAAGCGCATTCAGACATACTCTTTTTGCTCAAGTCCATTACATATCTATACAACGGTGGCGGTGCGTCTTGCGCGAACGGTGGACTTAAGCCTGAAGCGGATTTGGAAAAACGCTGCCAACTATACTTCAACGGCAAGCGGCGGAAAAGAGTTTTTGCTGAGTTTTGTTCAGACCGCCGAAGATCACGGAGAGATCACTCTATCATTGCTGGATTCGCCGCTTGAAGTTGCACAGAAACAGCACTTAGGGCCTAAGGAAAGAGAAGCTGCAGAAGAAATTCTCCGAAGCGACATAACGGAGCTTGCGCTCGCAGGCTCTCTCCGCTCATACAAGGCGGCCTGCTGTCCTGGGCAAGACTGCTCTTTTTCCCTCTCGCACGAACTACAACGCCTGCTCTTTGATTCCCGAATTGAGCAAATCAACTGTCCAAAGTGTAACACGGGACTCCAAGTGCGGGGGTAACCTGAGCCTACCAAGGTTGATGAGAAATTCGTGCTAGTAGCTGCGTTGCTGAGCCTGAAAACTGGAGAGGAAGCTCTTTAGCCTGGTTGAGCGGGGAGAGTAGAGTATCTCAGTGCTTCCTCTTTCGATAACACGGCCCTGGTCAATCATAAGCACCTCATCGGACGCCTGTGCAGCCAAATCTAAACAGTGAGTGATAATAAGAGTGGCTATGTTAAGCTGCTTAAGGTTTAGCAGTAAGAGCAGTAGGCTGCTTCTCTGCTCAACATCAAGTGCTGCCGTTATCTCATCCAGTAGTAGATATTTGGGCTTTAAAGTAATGGCTCTTGCGAGGGCTACTCTGGTGCGTTCTCCTATAGATATTTCATTGGGAAAGGAGTCAAGAAGAGATTCAATCTGTAGTTCATGGTAAAGCTTTTCGAGCCCTTCTTTGTCAAAGTGGGGGAGATTTATGGTTGGTAAGAGAATATTCTCACGAACAGTGAGGTGAGGCCAGAGATAGTGCTGTTGAAACACCACTGTGATTCGTGGCCACGGCGAGGTGTGCAGATTGTGCTGCGATGTAAAGTGATAGTTCATTGAATCGATCTGAAGCTCTCCACTGTCGGGTGGATCAATGAGAGATATGGCGCGCAGCAGAGTAGTTTTACCAGCTCCGCTTGGGCCAATGACTGCAGTGATCTTGCCAGGCTGGAGGGTGAGGTCTATGTCGGTAAGAACGCTGCGTTTTCCCATATTCTTACTGAGAGATTGTGCTTTGAGCATTATTTTTCCGAAAGGTTACGTGAAAGTTTCTTTTTTAGGTAAAGAGCAAGCCCGTTTAGAGGAAGGCTGGCTAGGAGAAAGAAAATCGCTAGAGCTGTGTAAATCTCTACCGGACGATAGCAGTCGGAGTTTATGTGCTGAGCAGTGCGAAAGAGCTCGTTTACCGAGATGAGACTCGCAAAAAGGGTAAGATGTAGCATGTTTACCTGTAAAACCAGTAGGCCGGGAAGGATCTGACGTAGAATTAATGGCAGTTGAATCTTGATGGTCGACTGCCAGGGGGTAAGTCCGCAGACTTTGGCTGCGAGTAGGTATTGGCCGGGAAATTTTTCAATATGAGCGCGCAGCATTTCGCTTACAGCAAAGATGTTAATCACTGAAAAAGCAAAAACACTAGTATAGAATGGATCTACAACAACTCCCAGCATCGACTGGGCAGGATAGTGAAGCCAAAAAAGAAAGACTATTACTGGCATGTTGGATAAGAGAAATGAAACGAGAGAATTGAGCACTCCGATGCTCTGCTTAAATTGAGTGCTGAGAACTCCCAAGGTTGAGCCTAGAAGGAGTCCCAATGTCCATGTGATAAGAGCTAATTTGAAGGTCTCCTGCATACCGGAAAAGAAAGCGTTTCTATAGTTCCAGAGAATTTCAACCGAAGTCATTAGATGATTCTCCAAGAGAGTCATGACACCTTCTTAGAAGTCTCAAAAGGTAGTCTCGCTCGGATAAACATACCGGGATAAGGCTCGAAGTTTTGTAAAATACGCTCAATTTCGCCGGTCCAGAGCAGCTGGCGCGTCGCGGTGTTGATAGTTTCCCTTAGAGCATCTTCTCCTTTAGGAAGGATCAGGGGTGCACCAAAAACTCGCAGAGGAAAATCGGCGCTCACTTTTCTTAAAGTGCCAGGGTTGTGCTCACTGAAGGCAAGGAAAAGCGATGCATCGGCAAAGGCAACGTCAGCTTTCTTGTGGATTATGTTAAGCAACATCTGAGCGTTCTCCGTCCCCTGAGGCATGGAGAGAGTTTGTTTCGCGAGTTGGGTTTTAGCGAGAAGGAGTCGAGAATTTACCTGTTGCTTGCACAAGCTGGTAAAAGTACGGCTCAACTCTTAGCTAAACGGGCACAGATTCCGCGCACCACTGCCTATTCGGTTCTGAATACTCTGCTGGAAAAGGGGCTGGTAGCGCAAGAGCAGCGCAGCGGCACCACGTTTTTTGTTGTGAATAAGCCCTCTGCCATCTTAAGAGGAGTTGAGACTGAAGCGGCTAGGGTAAAGAAAAAGGAAGTGTTGGCGCGAGAGCTTATTGAGCGAATACAACCTTTTTTTAAAAAACAGCTATTTAATATTCCCAAGATAAAATTCTTTGAAGGACGACCTGGTGTCGAAAACATGCTCTACGATCATTGCCAAGAGTGGCAAAAGAGCATTCTCGATACTGATTCTGCCTGGTGGGGTGTGCAGGACCATTCGTTTGCACTGCAGTATGACGACTGGCAGAAGCATTATTTTGCCGTTAAGTCGCCGTCCGAAAAGATGTGTCTCTTTTGTTCAAAGCTGGATTTGGCTGAAGAAGCTACAAGGAAGATCCCTGCAAGAGAGATTCAAGCAGTGCCTAAAGGTTTTGATTTCTCCAGCACTATTTGGGTGCTTGGAGATTATATTGTGCTTATTATGACTATTGAGGAACCTCACTACAGCTTTGAATTGCGCGATGGTGTTTTAGCTTCAAATCTGAGAATGGTGTTTCAGCTCCTATGGAATAAGTAAGACAGCAATCATAGTTTGTTTAGATGGATAGCACTTTTTGCGTGGCAAGAGTTCCTGTTAGCATTTATGGACAGGTTCTTAGTAAAGAGTCTCCAAATAACAAGACTCGCAATAGACAGTATCCGGTCGCTTGGGAGCATACGTAGTTTCAATCTCTTTTGCGCACTTATTACATTTTCTGGTCCATAAAAAGCGAGGGGTTCGTTTCATTAAGCGTTCGGAGTGGCGCACTTCAGGGGCTTTTCTGGGAATCGGAAGACCTAGTCGTTTTAGTAGGTTTAACTCCTGCCGAATTATCTTGTAAGCCTTGCCCGAATTTTCACAGCTAAGCACTTGATCGCATATACCACTGTCCACCTCTTCAATTAATTCAGGAATATCTACCTTGGATGTTGGGTGCTGGGTAGCTGATTTATCTCGCCAATTCCAACCTCTTTTTAGCACATCCTCCTTGGTGAGAGGAAAGAACTCACCGGCAAGCGATTCATTATATCCGAAATTGGATAGCGCAATTGGGAAAAACTCTCCCCATTCACCGGTTTGTTGCATGTGGTCGGCAATTTTAATGACTAATTTTTCATACTCAGCTTTTGCATAGGGCTTATTGAGAATGCAGTATTCCTTGTGATGGAGCCCATAACACCCAAAAGAGTTTTTTACCGATGGAAAGCAACTTTCACAGTATATGAGATTTGATACGTTGTTCCAGCAATGGCTTGAGAAAATGCAATTATATACATTATATCCACACCCAGTGCACTCATATAGCAATTCACAGTCAATGCCCCACATAGAGAAGTCATATGCGTATTTCGCACCGTTAAGAACTTCATAGCAGTATGCGCAGTGCTCTAGATCTTTGGAATCAAAGCAGTGTTTTGTATCTCGGCAATGATTTAAGTGATCTCCTGTTGCGTCTTCACACTGAATGATTCTGGCAAAGCGCTTTGGAATGCTTCGCTGTACTTGCTCGCTTTCGGCTTGAAGTTGTGCAATTAGCTCGGGTGTATAGCGCAGAGTGGAAATCCTTTCGTTCCACTCTTCCTTAGTAACTGCTTGGTTAAAAATATGATATTGCTTTTGCGCAAGGCCGTGACAGCCAAAGCAATAGTTACAGCCCCTTAGATCTGTTGAGAAGAAGCACTCTGAACAACTCTCGCAATCTTGACTGTATAAACAGTGATAACAGTTACTAAGGTTAATCCTTCGTAGCATAGCTCACAGTCATTAATGCGCAGGCAATCACAGCAGTCTCTGCTGTTGTTAATTCCCCTGGAAAAGTAGCAATCTTCGTTCCTTTCAGCTTGGGATATCAGGTAGCAATTCTTGGACTCACTCGCACAGTTTGTATACTCGGAGTTTTCATCCATTAATGGATCTACAAAAAGACTGAAATGAGGAACTTCGCGGCAGAGCTCCTTAAATTGCTCAAAAAATGGTCGGGAAAAGTCAAAATCACGACCGTAATCAGAAGCGTCCCACTTATCGCCAAGCCAATCCGTTATGTAATACACTGGGAAGGGTGTATCAGCTGGGTGCATGGAAATCATCTTTTTCCCGCTGAGGTCACATTTGCGATAGTAGAGAGTTCTTTCGTTTCGAAACGCCAGGCGTCTTTGCCAGCGACAAGATGGGCAATAGGTAGGAGGCGGAATTTGCAACGTCTTTTCAGCTACTATGGGAGCAATTCGTTTGTAGAACGACAAATCTTCATCGTGGACGATGAACTGAGCGTTGCAATTCTGGCATTGTCTAGCTTTTGCGTCTGGTGTTGCCATAAGAATACTCACTAGTTGTTTTATTACCCCGTACTAGTTTTTTTTTAGTTTTTTAATACCGCAGCTTAAGGTTGTTTAGAGCCTCCTGCTCAAAGACGGCTCTGAGGGGCCAATCCCTCATCGCTACAATAGCATCGTGGCACACTACGGGGTTACTTTCAAACAAAGAACACCCACATTAGCCTTTATGCGTTAGCAACCGAGCTCGATATATCTGACGGCTCAAACTTTTCCTGACTCTCAGCTTTGAGCATTTCTGTCATTTGTAATGATTGCGTATCGTCTGACGTACATAGGACCGACACACCATTCTCTCCCACCCCGACAAGCAGATCACAAGATTCTCCCACAGAAATCAAAGCCAAATAGTTCTTTCTATCTAACACTAACCTCTCACGTATTCTCAATTTTTTCTGAGGCACTTTACGCCCTTTGCGAGTAGCAAAATGCTCTAAATTTAACTTAGGTATAACTTTGCCTAGCATTAAAACAGCCAAGGCACATACAAAAATTAGGGAAAACACCGTGCGCAACACTCGTGCCAAACTAAACGGATCCTGGTGCTGACTATCCACCGGTTGCGCTAACTTATCGACTTGATTGGTGTCGAGTTTGGAACCATTATCACCAGCGTCAACAGATGCACTTTTAGATATATCAGCACGGGTATCCTTAATATTACCCCCTAGAATGAGCATTAACACACCCAGAAACATTAAGAACCATGTGAAGTTTGTTTTCATATTAGCTTACCGTATTAACATTAAACTGACGAGTAGCCAATTCCTCAGTATCTATCATTTCAGTTCCCTCGCGCATGGCAATCGAATATTTCTTAGCGGAACAAATATTTTTATTAAGCATATCTAACCGATCCTCAACTACAGAAAGCTCCTCTTTCACCAATCGAATCTTCGCGCCTATATCTAAAAGCTTTTCGTTCACTACACTCTCTTCTACCAGAGCTGCGTTACTATTGCCCATACAAACGCTTGAAAAAACGACTGTTTCGCGCAACTCATGCAGTTTCAACTCGCCTCGACAATCAAGGTTCATAGCGCGATATGCTCCTTGCATAAGGTTATCTCGCCTGCCTTCAATCCGTTTTAAGTCATTTTTCGCATTTAGCAACTGAGTTGTTAAGTCCATTAACATACGATAGCAACCCTGTTTTCGAGCTTGCGCTGCTTTTAAAAGCAGCTCTCCTTGACGAGCGAAAATATTATCATTTCTACTACCATCTATCATAATACCATACACATCTGACTAGGAACTTCCCATTTGCTGAGCGCGTCGAATTGTGCTTGAAACAGCTTCACCGGTCTTAGCCGCAAGTTGCGCCTTGAACTCGAGGGAATTCATCAACATTTGTAGGTTTAGCAGCTGCTTTGCTTCACCCGAAAAGGAAGTATAGGATTTTTTCACTTGCGACTCAGCGTAACGCCAGTTCTGCAAATATGTGTCCAATTTTTTTTCAATGCTACCACCTTTCGTGATCACTGAAACCTTATTAAGCGAGTTTGCGCCTATAGAATCCATAACTCTCATACTCCTCACTAATAGTCATATTCAAACGTATCACACCGTTATGACTATTGTCGTAAATACGCGCAAAAAGGGTGCTATCAATATTTGGATGAAATATCATACATATGCTACATTTGCTCGCTAAAAGACAACTTCATTATCGGGAATAAAAATTCATGACATCTAGTGGCCAAGAACTCGCATCCATAGCGCTTCACACGGGAGCCTTAAGATTCAGCCCACTAAAACCATTCCGATGGGCCTCTGGTTACTACATGCCAATCTATAACGACAACCGCTTATTACTTAGTGATTATAAACACAGAATGATAGTCAAAGACGGTTTTCTGAAAATTCTCGAAACCCTAGATACGCCATTTGATACCATAGGTGGAATTGCTACAGGTGGCATATCTCCAGCTACTACCTTAGCTGACTGCTTAAAGCTACCCTTTCTTTACGTTAGATCCTCAGCGAAGGAACATGGAACAAAAAAAGAGATTGAAGGAAAGCTTTCAGCCGGGGATAAAATTCTTCTCGTGGAAGATGTTGTCTCAACTGGGGGCAGCTCGCTCAAGGCTCTAGAGAGCGTTCGCAGAGCAGGAGGGGATGTCTCCGTTTGTTTCAGTGTGTTTAGTTATGGTTTTCAACAAGCGCTCAATCAGTTCCTAAAGTCCGCCTGCTCGCTTCATGCGTTACTAACGTTGGATCTCTTGCTTGAAGTTGCCAAAGATGAGAACCACCTCTCAGCAAATGAACTAGATCTAGTAAAACAGTGGCGCTTGGATCCTTTTTCCTGGGGAGAATCTAATGGTTACCACATAGATAAAAATAGTTGAAAACACGTGTGAGCATTTATAAAACTTTTGTGCGACCTGTCCTGTTTAGCTTGGATGCTGAACATGCACATACTCTAGCGTGCAAAACAGCATTTTTTAGTCAAATTTCCCCTATTACTAGAGGCTTACTCAAGCGAGCTTTTCTTAACCCCAAAGAAGCTCATATGCTCAAAACCAAAGTACTTGGTTGCGAGTTCAGTAACCCAATTGGAGTCGCCGCTGGTTTTGATAAGAACGCTGAGTTGGTGAGATTTATCTCAGACCTGGGTTTTGGCTTTATAGAGGTAGGTTCTGTAACATCTAGAGCAAATCCTGGAAACTCAAAACCAAGATTGTTTCGACTCCCTGAAGATCATGCGCTTATAAACAGGATGGGCCTAAACAATGTCGGGGCCGATGCCGTGATTGGCAATCTCAATAAACACTCAGCCCAAGCACGAATTATTGTCGGAATAAACATTGCAAAAACACATGACCCCACACTTCTTGGCGCCGATGCTATCACTGACATAGTGCAGTGTTATGAAACAGTGGCGCAAAAGACAACATTCATTGTCATTAACATCAGTTGCCCAAATACTAAAGAAGGCAAAACTTTCGAGGAAATTGGTGCTCTGACAGAACTGCTTAAGGCGATTCAGACGACACGCACAAACTTGAATTCAAAAACGCCGATTTTAATTAAGTTTTCATCTGACATTTCCCTTAAACAATTAGAAGCGGCAATAACAACCTGCGAGGAATTTTCGGTGGATGGCTACGTAATCTCCAATACGTCGACTTCACGACAAGAACTAAGCACTTGCACGAATGTGATTGACAAAATTGGCCATGGCGGCTTAAGCGGCAACCCAATTTTCACCCGCTCCCTGAAGCGAGTTCAATTTGTACATAGATTACTGAGTGGAAATACTACGATAATCGGAGTAGGAGGCATCGACTCAGCTACATGTGCCTATGAATATATTAGAGCGGGAGCATCCCTAGTAGAACTTTATACTGGTATGATTTATAGTGGCCCGTATATTTGTAGTTCAATTAAGCAAGGCTTAATTGAACTACTTAAAAAGGATGGCTTTGAGCATATTAGTGAAGCAGTGGGAACTCTAAACAAATGACTAAGACATGTGAAATGGCTAACAAAATCATCGTTGCTCTTGATGCGATGTCGCGAGAAGATGCGCTTGAACTTGCTAAACAACTTCAAGGAAAAGTTTGGGGATTTAAAGTCAATGATCTTTTAATCAAGCATGGTTTGGATATAATTGTTGAACTTAAGAATTTCGGAGCTGTATTTGCCGATCCGAAATTACACGATATCCCCAATACAGTTAAAAATTCAGTTGAAAGACTAGAAGCCGCCGGCGCAGATTTGATTACTATTCATTCAAGTGGGGGGCCTGCAATGCTACGCGCAGCAGTTGATAGTACTTCCAACGCGAAAATTCTTGCCGTAACTGTAATGACTTCCTTAAGTAGCGATGAAACAAATTCTGTTTATGGACAAAACACCTCTGACACAGCAATAACCCTCGCGCGCATTGCGGCTAGTAGCGGTGTTGATGGGGTGGTCTGTTCTTCACATGAACTCTCACTTTTTTCTGATATTTCTGCACTGAAGAACCTAATTAGAATTGTCCCTGGGATACGCCCAGCGTGGCATACTACGTCTGACGATCAAAAACGCACAGCTACACCAACGGAAGCTGTAGCAAAAGGAGCTGATTATTTGGTTATCGGTCGGCCTATAACAAAAAGTGACAACCCAACTTTAGCCATTAGTCAACTGTTCAGTGATTACAATGAAACATAAAAGGTAGCTTGTGTAATGTCATTGTTTAAGCGCGACTAGCCTGGATTTCTCACCAACTTAGTTACGAGGAAGGTGGGAAATCCAGGCTAGAGTTCGCAAGTTGTGCTCTACTACTAAACCTTCGTATCTGAAATAGGTGTCAATTGAACCCCCGCTTGTTTCAATTGGCTTTTGTTGACCTCAAGCGATACGTTACTACCGCGTTGAGCATAAGTTAAGGTTCCAATCCTCCCTTGCTCAGAAACTAACAGCGTATGTGATTTAAGCAATTTAGACTCTAGGGGTAACATTCGTCTCGCTACGATATCGGTAACATAAACAAGATGACATCTTTCTAGTTCGAAAAGTTGCGCTACGGAATAGAATTCCTGCACTATCACACTTCTCGTTCTTCTGGAAATAGTTCTTTCTGCTGTGTTTCTAATATAATCGCCAAATGCACTGTTTCCGATAATGCACACTCGTATAACGGACCTGGGAGATTGCAAATCTTCATGTGGCCATTTTAATAAAGTTACTATGTCATACAATAGTTTGGCTTTTTTCTTATACAATAGGTTGGCCTTTCTCTTAAGGGATGCTAACTTGAGAGCTTCTTCTTGCTTCTTTGAAACATCAACAGAGCTACGCTCCTTAACTTCTTCGGGAGGATTTTGCTTTTGTTTCTCTATCGTATTTGGCACCTTCGATTGAACTACCTGTAGGTGCGTCTTCTGAGGAGGAACACTAGGATTGTGGTAATAATAGATTCCCGTAAAGGCTCCTACAACGAAGCTGACAGACAAAACGACAAAAGTGCGAATGATAGTTCGTTCACGTAACTGCTGTCTCGTTACTGGCACAGGCGAAACATACCCTTTCTTCTGCGCATTCGGCATACTAACTCCTAGACCTTCTTACTCCAAATCTCACGTGTTACCCAAGTAGCCACGGTGTTACCCCAGCTACACTGGTGATATGCTTTAATCAGTAGAATTCGATACCTAGAAAAACAATCCTCGTATCTAAGTCTGCAGCAATCAATACAATTCTCAATAGCAACAGGATGTTACCAACATCAAAAAACATTACAACAATTTACGGTATTTCGCAAATGTCACTTCAGAATTCCCTCTATCCATGATTTCTTAAGTTTTAGAGTCTTAAACACCAAATTGAGTTTTTCAAGATCCTGGGCATAAAGGATCATCTGACTTGGCATGGTAGCATCAAAAACTACCCCATCAAGCTCGGACTTAATGATATTTTGCGCTAAAACCCTCGGTTTGTTTGCTCTAATCGCACAACCTGGAAAATCGGCCTCCAGACCACCAAGCGCAGATTCAGCAGCGTTTTTATCGAAAAAACCAAGCGCGCACTTCTTTCCTTCTATATCCATAGAAACACCATGCCCTCTACGTGTTTCCACAACATAAATTGAACTCAAACGCGCAATCCGAACAAGAACCGACAGGTGAATCAATTCCTGTGCCTTACTAACATCAATGTCCATCGCCCGCTCGCAACCAAAATCTATATGAACACTTCGAGGCCTCAAACTAACAATTTCATTCAACAATAAGAGAGGAGCCACAGAAATGCACGCAAATTCCCGTCTTTTATACCTCGGGGTTTCCCTTATTGTATTCACTCCTCGATAAAAATTCGATTCCGATTTAAATATGTAAACTGCATTCTCACTCTCATTCAACACCAACCCGACCCCTCTTATTAACTCACTTGTCGCTTTTACGGAGTAGGCTTGAACTCTACTTGGAAGACGATTAAAGCGGATCTTATCAACAAGACACAAAACAAGCGAAGCATCGACAAACTCAAGTTCATCTTTAAATTCGAAATTCTTCTGCTCTTCTTTTGCCATAAAATGAGTTTTGCTACCAAACGCCCCTGTAAAACAGACACTCCAGAGTCACATTATTCTAGCTTGGATTTCTCACCGTTGACCATAGTAAGTGCATGCCCCTGACTATCCATCGGATACTAATTCTCAGATGCGTATAGTAAGGGTCTGGCACAAAATAACCAGCGTTTTTGCGGAAATAAATCGAGAACATTCATTTCATTTATTGTTGCAATAGCTCCTCAAGCAATCGCTCTCGTTCTAGATCCTCCTCACTCACGACCTTTTTGTCTTCCCTGGGTTTAGCTACTACATCATCCGCAATGTCATCATTTTTGGCTTCCACGTTTGGCTCCTCTTTTTGCGAACTGTCTTCGCTAACTTCCTTCTCTTGAGCTACCGCATCTGGGGACATAACCTGCCCAACTTCCAAACTGTCACTAACCGCACTCCCTTCATCTTCTTCAGATTTATCCTTTGTCTCATCTTCTCGAGGTGGGCTTTTAACAATTCTTTTTGGAAGAGGCTCATACTGAACAACTAGATGACCTGGAATCACAATTATCTGGTTCAGATTGATTTTCTCTGGACGAAGTTCCGGATTCGCGTCACGCACATGTGTCCAATTATTAACATCCCCCGTATACCACAACGCTATTAAACCAAGGGTTTCGCCATGATATTTCACAACATGCTGAACGTCTGCCGGTACTTCCACTACAGGTTCGGGTTCCACATCAGGCTTCGGTTGTTTTGCAGAACACGAGATTGCACCAATAATTAAAATAAACGAAAACAACAAAGTGATAACATATTTCAATAATGTCTGTTTCATGGCCAAACGCTCGATAAGCATAAGTTAAAGTTTAACATCCCAATTTTCACACTGATAACAATTCTATATAGCACACTTACTCATCGCCAACGGCTTTTAATAGAATTGACCGAACAGTCGTATTCTCTTCTACCTCAAGCCTACTTTTTAGGGGCAAAAAACCCCTCAAGCCTCCAATATCACCTAAAACCTTAGCGGCAAAGCCTCTAACCAGATAATCATCATCTCCAAGCAACTCAGAAAGCACTATTATTGTCTCGTCTCTTTCGTTATGAGGCTTTAGCGAAAGCGCTTTTACTACTTCAATTCGCACTAGTGCGCTTTCATGTTTAGCCAATATACCTAAAGCTAGAGTAATTTCTGGACTCTCTCTATTTGCCACATCCGGAATTGTAACACGCAAAACTTCTAAGTTTTCCACTCTTAACCTGTCGACAAGTTCATCATCAGTTATTTTGCTAACATTTGCGCCATCAAAGGCATAAGCTACACTTGGCACATCCTCCTTTACTAAGTTCTCTTTATTATCACTAACCGGGGGACCATCTTCACCTACATAGGCCCCTACCAACACAACTCCAACCGCAATAAAACATAATCCAATCAAATATCTAAGATTAGCAGAGAAAACCGCTGTCGCTTCATCCTTACTCTCAGCATGACTCTGTGCAAACACTGTTGAGTCAGTGACATGAGCAGACTCGCTGGTACCGGAAAGAGCTTCTCTAATTACAGTCGTTCCCGTGCTCTCAAGTTCATGAACTGCGTTATCTGGCGCTATCTTATCGTTGTTGGAGAGTTGAACCGCCAGTCGTCTGTTACCGACTTGCTCACTTTCATCACTAGAAACTCGAGTTTCCTCAGCCTCAGTAGAAACTACAACTTTAGAACAATGACTAATTTGTCCTGCATCTACCTCCTGCTCCAGAGTTAAACCACCGACAATACCTGTTCCATCAACTACGATATCCAACACTCTGGCCAACTCATCTACAAACTCTAGTCCACTAGCATAGCGTTGTTTTCTTTGTTTCGACAAGCACTGATGAAGTATGCTTTCAATCCCAGGTGCTAATTTTTTTCCAGTTTGAGCGATAGACAAGGGCGCTTTGTGGAGTATACTGTTTACCACTGACGTATAGCCCTTTCCAGCAAATGGCCGATTAAAAGTAAATAATTCAAATGCTATGACACCTAACGCAAAAATATCCGCTGTGTCATCTAACGGCTCACCACAAATTTGTTCAGGCGACATGTAACTAGGAGATTCGAGAATACTGCCAGAAGACGCAAGTAGCGTATCGCTAAATCTAGCAACACCGAAATCGAGCACTTGTATGTTGTGCTCTGAATCAATTATTATGTTGCTAGGCTTAATATCACTATGTATAACATCGCGACTATGCGCATAGTCTAGAGCACTCGCTATTTGCGCCAGATAGTGAATAATCTCATCTGAGCTAAGACTACTACGTCTGGAGATAATTGATGCCAAGCTCTCACCTTCAGCATACTCCATCACTATGAACAGGTTGCCATCATCAATGTACCCCGACTCGAGTATGACAATAATATTAGCGTGTTTGAGGTCCCGAACAGCTGCAGACTCACGCTTAAAACGCTTTATGACATCTGCATCTGTCTCGCTTCCCCTCATATCAACCAATTTCATCGTCTTTACGGCGACCAGCTCGCCTGTTTCAGGATCTCGAGCCTTGGAAACCACGCCCAAAGGCCCCTTTCCTATAGTCGATATTATTTCGTACTTACCAACTCTCCTAATATTCATTTAAGCTTGCTTGTTGTTGAAATCAGACCTTTTAATGTTTCAAACCAATTTTCGATCATTTCTGGGACAAAATACGCAATCGCTCCGAAAAAAGCCAATGTCAACACAGTAGTTTCGATATTAAGCACCTTTTCCTGTGTTAGAAAAAAATCTGCTCGCACAATAAGACCCTTAATACTCATCCTATTGCCTTCTTGGACATATTCGACATCGCCATCCTCTGCAACTCCGGACTCCTCTCCAGCGGCTTGTTCTTCAGAAAGCAGGTTCCCATCTTCACGATCAAATAAAGAAGAAACAGTCGAAACTTCTGGAATCTTGACGTTATCATCCACCTGAGATAGTAAGCCAGCAGCGTCGTCGATAATGACATTCATATCGCTTGAATTGTCTTCTCCTTCGTCTGCATTTGTTAGATAAGATATGCCTTCTGCGTCTGGGTCTTGATAAGAGTCTTCGTCATCAAGAGGATTTCGTATCCCCTCACCTCTTCTTCTTCCCTCGACAGGGACACTACTTGATAAAGTGCCATCTGCCTCACTGACTCGAATCAGACGCTTATCATAAAGAGCGAGCATCGCCTCTCGCAGCTCAAACTCACTAAGAAGTGTTAAATCATGAATCTCCTTTAGGCAATTAGCCGCGTCAATACTCTGCCATACTAGTAACTCCTCGGCTGAGGCTTCATCACATTGTTCCTTTAACCTTTCAATACTTGTAGATGTCGACAGAATATCACCAAACTCACCTACAAATCGTTCTTCACTCGCGTCGAGTTCCATCATATCAAGTAGTAATTGCCCTGGGGAAACTGAAATACTCAACTCAGGTTCAACAGGAACAATTTTGGATTTAAACTGGTAATAGCCACTATTGAGTTTTCTGAGCGAATACAAAACATCCAATTCTGCTGCACGCTTTGCTCTCATGAAATCATCGTGTTGAACGTTTTCAGTTCCTACCAATTGTTCATAGAGTTCAGTGATTAGTAATGCACGCGTCTGCAATTCCGTACAAGTGTCTTGGCTGATCAACCGAGCCGTAAATAATCTATCACAAATAACATCGCACATTGGTTGCTCAGCAATGTAAGCACCAACTATTTTACCGTTTTGAAATGAAACTTCAACCTGACCAGTGGCAGCCGCTATCTCCAAAATACCGTGTCGCCTCTTTTGAGACAGCGTTCTAAACACCTGTGTGAGAGAATCACTAGATAAAACTCCAGAAAGCACTTGACCTCCTTAAAGAACAATTATTATATTTTCAGTTAGCTTCATTGCACCGTTGCCCACCTGATAAAGACAACAATATACTAATAACAAAGAATACAGCACCCATGCCAAATAACACATCTCTCAACTGAGAGGTTGCCACTTCATCAGCAAATAGATGAGTAGGTTCACCTAGACCTAATAACATCAACAATAATAGAGTCGTTAAAACAAACAACGCCGCACCAGTTTTCTGATTTACAAGGTAAGTTCCTGCTGGAACAATAAGCCATATTTGAGAGGCTTTCTGTAGTGAAGAATGACTTCGGTCAAGAAGTATACGGCCTTGCTTACTGTTGATAAAACCTATAATAGTCACGAGCACTCCGAAAAATAGAATTAGCTGCAAAGACCCATAGGAAAACAGACTAGCAGCAAACAGATCTCGAGATTCCTTTCTAGAATCCCAATTCGCATTCAAAGTCAAATAAGGTGGCGCTAGAAAACGTAAATAGAAATCTGAAGACGGAACACCTAGCGACAACACCTTGGGTGCAGTCGCGCCATCTGCTTCAAATGACTTTTCGTACCTCTCAACCCATAGTTTATCTATAGCAACCACATTATTGTAATAATCTCTGTGGCCTTCTGTATCAAGTAATGCCAAATGAACCTGTGATAGATTATACATCAGTTCTAATGAATCATTACCAAGCTCCTTTGCTGCCAAGAAGAGTTCCTTTGCCGCAGAGAAATCTCCTTGCTTATACTTTATCACTCCTAGGTTTGTTATGACTCGATCCAAAATACCCATCCCATTCCCTGTTCGCTCCATTTGTCGAACTGCATTGAAATAAGACTCGGCATCAGAGAACTCCCCACGATGAAGCAACTCCGCGGCAAGAGAGAAGATTGCCATTTCGTCCCTCGGATTGCGCGTTATAGCACGTCCAAGATTTGCTCTGATATCGCCCTGGTAACTCTTATTTTGAACATTTTGAATTACTAAATTGATCGGCGATTGAAGTTGCGCCGAAAGAGTGTGAACGATTGGAATTGTAAGCCACCATCCTATCGTTACTACCCCAGCCATAACTCCTAACCACCGACATCCTCGGACATAGCGACTAAGAATAACTCCCCACACAGCCCCTATTGCCAAAATGCCAAAAGGTAGTGGTCCTAGCAAGACTCCTGCTAAAAGCAGTGGACCCCCGATTCCACGTAAGCCAGCCGGAAAAATATTTTGAAAGTTAATAAGTACTAACTTAGCATTGCATGCCAGTTGAGCAATGCACACGAGCAAAAACGAAAGAGTAAATGCAGACATTCCGACAATCAATAATGTTCCAAGTATCGCAACGACTGCTTTTGGATAGTCTTTTAGAAGCATTGCTGCTTGCAGCAGATTAGAGAACGATTCTTTATAGCCAATAGTGTTGTAGAAAGTAGAAGATGCGTACAAAACACTTGCATCATTTGGCGACAATTCTATGGCTCGTCTGATAAGAAAAGCTGCCTTGTCAGTCCTATGCTCACTAGCAAACAATTTGGCATGTGCGATAAGTTTGAGCGAAAATATTGGTAAGTTAACGTAACCCTTTCGCCTAGCGGCTAAGGACAACTTATCGAGAACCTCAAGCCCTTCTGCAAATTCGTCTGCATTAAAGTGCTTGAGCGCAATAAGATAAAGCTCATCAAAGCTCTCTACGCCAAGAGCATTATCGACTGTCAACTCCTGCCCAGACAAAAAATCTTCTCTGAATTTGACTTCCTCTTCCACCTCGCTAGCCACTGCAATATCGACATTACAAAAGAGTGCTAATACGAGCAGGAAAAAGCTATTACGAATAAATGAAGAAATATTGAACACAATAAAACCCAATAAAATCAATAGTAACGTGTATTAACTAGACGACGCTAAGTTATTACATCGTCAAATTGTTTTTAAAGCATGAGTGATTTTATCGTTGACTTGTTGTGTGATTTTCAGGACTTAGAGCAATTGGAGCCTCCTGTTCCTTATTTACTTCCTCTCGATTCTGAAGTAAATGTCTCAAAACAACTCGCACCGCAGCAGCTGCAGGTATCGCCATAATTAAGCCAAGAAGACCAAAAAGCTTACCTCCAATAATTAGAGCGACCATAACTACAAGCGGATGAATACCTACTCTTTCTCCAATGATCTTAGGAGTAAGAACTGCTCCCTCTAACGCTTGCACAATTACAAACACTGCCCAAACTGTCAGTAATTGGAAAAAACTAAATCCATTTACCAGTGCAATTATAGTAGCTAGTGACAAACCAATGCTAATACCAAGATAAGGTACAACATTAAGAAATCCAGCCAGCATTCCAACAACCACACCCGAAGGTAAACCAACAATAGAAAGCCCAATGGCGTAGCCAAACGCCATAATAAAAGATACTATAATTTGTCCTTCAAAAAAAGCATACACATAACCTAATACTTCTTGTCCTATATTTGTGACTTTTTTACGAACGGTATCGTTTAGATAGTGAGAAACAAAACTATGTAACCCATTTAAGTCTCTGGCAATGTAATACACAAAAAAGGGCAATAACACCGCATTCACTATTGTTAAAGTGAGAGAATAACCCTTCAAAACAGTCTCTCCCAAACCTTTAGCAGCAACTTTTATTTGCTCAACACTAATAACTGACAAAAAAGACTTCAGTGTTTCCCAAATTTCATCTGTCGTAAGTTCGAGAGTTATATCGAAATGCCTCTTCAACAACACACTTAAGGACTCTGTTATAGTCTTTAAGTACGCCGGCAAAACTTCAATCAAATGACTATATTCACGTATTACGAGTGGAACAACCATTGCCACTAAACACAGAAGAGCAACTATAGCCCCGACTCCAACTAAAACAATCGAAATACTGCGCGAAAGACCCAAGCGCGCAAGTCGAACGAGGATTGGGTCTAAAAGTAAAGCAACCATATACGCCAAAAGTAACAATGAGGTAACTTCCTTAACCGCCATAAGCAGAGAAAAGGTAGCAACACCAATCACAAGCCACACTAAATACCGCCGATTGCTTTTAGCAAACCCTATAATATCAAGAGCACATATAGTTAGACTTGAATCTGTGTTCATATCAGCGAAAACTCATAACTGGTTTACCAAAAAGTTCTTCCACGCCATTACATAGCGATTCCGAAGGCTCGACCTGCAATTCTAATGGCAATGACACAACTGTCTCACTTCGACGTGGTTGATACAACACAATCTTCACGGGACACTTCCCCTTATGCTGCTCTAACAAATTTTTAAGCGACAACAATTGCTCATCCGAACAATTATCAGCATTTACCCTCACAAGCGCCTCCTTGGCCGTCTTGTCGCGCATGTCTATAGCCGACTCTATCGATGATGCGATAACTGTGCGACGCTCATCTGATATATCTAAACGTCCCAAAACAAGCACCGGCTCTTCAGATGATAGAACTGCGTGCACTTTTTGATACACGTCAGGCCATACTATTACTTCAATCGTGCCAACTAGGTCTTCCAAGAGGAATGTCGCATAACGATCTCCTTTTTTAGTGTTCTTGAGTTTTAACAGTGTAATACTACCACCAACTTTAACCGACGAACCATCACTAAAAGTCTTAAGTGCCTCAACAGTTACGGAACCGAGCCTAGCTAATTCACGAACGAATTTCTCAAGCGGATGACCACTCAGATAGAAACCTAAGGCCTCCCTTTCATGTGAAAGTTTAACATTTACAGGCCATTCGGAAAGTAGCTTTCTATTTGGAACATACACGTCCTCTGCCTCACTGGCATCTTGTGCAAATAAACCCATCTGCTTCGAGTTTTTCATCTGCTTGATACTCGCCGCTCTTTTTACTACATCATCAAGCCGCTCCATAAGCTCTGCACGCGAAATCTTTGTCCAATCGAATCCACCCGATTTAACTAAACTCTCTAACATCCTACGATTGACTGCGCTTGTGTCCATTCGAACACAAAAATCAAGAAGCCCCTTAAACGAACCTCCAGCCTTTCTTACTTGAATAGCTTGCTCAATGGGCTTATGGCCTACGCCTTTCATAGCAGCTAGGCCAAACACTATCTTGTCATCAACAACACTGAATCCAATTTCACCGGAGTTTATATCAGGGGAAACGACCTCAATATCTTCCCCTTTGCAGTAATTTAGATTTTTAAGTGTCTTATCAGCATCTCCCATCTCTAAGGTCATCAAAGCCGCCATAAAATGACGCGAGTAATGAGCTTTTAAATAGGCGGTTTGGTAGGAAATTAGCGCATATGCTACGGAATGGCTTCGATTAAATCCATAGCGGGCAAATGTTTCCATCTGATCAAATACATCAGTAGCTATAGAATTGCTAACTCCACTCTTAACGGCACCAGAAATAAATATCTCTCGTTGCTTCGCCATCTCCTCGGGTTTTTTCTTACCCATAGCACGACGAAGCAAATCTGCCTCTCCAAGACTATAGCCCCCCATATCCCTAGCAATCTGCATTATTTGCTCTTGATAAAGAATAATTCCATAAGTGTCATTGAGAATAGGCTCAAGAATAGGGTGGAGGTATTTTACGGGCTCCCGACCATGTTTTCGATTAATAAAATGGTCTGCCATCCCAGCATCTAAGGGGCCTGGTCGATACAATGCGAGAATAGCAACTATATCATCAAAGCAAGTTGGTCTTAGTCTACTAACCATATCGGTAATCCCACTCGACTCGAGCTGAAAGATACCAATTGTTTTTCCTGAAGAGATTAGCTCATAAGTGCGTTTATCATCTAGGGAAAGTGTGTCAAGATCTATATCAACACCTTTACCTTCGCGAATCATTCTTACCGCCTCATGCAGAACGGTTAGTGTCTTAAGACCAAGAAAATCAAACTTTACTAATCCTATTTTTTCGACACAGTTCATTGAAAACTGCGTTACTACCTGCTGATCCTTATCGAGCATTAGTGGCAGCAACTCAACAACTGGTCTGTCGGCAATAACTAACCCAGCCGCATGAGTAGAAGTATGCCGCGAGAGCCCTTCGAGCTTTTGCGCTAATTCAATTAACTCCTTACCCTCTCCATCTGCGTATTCACGCAAACGCTTATCCATCTTGAGCGCATCTGCAATAGGGTAGTCAAATCCTTGACGAGGAGCCGGAATAAGTTTTGCGATGCGATCCGTCTCTGCATAGCTTAAACCCATAACACGACCAACATCCTTAATAGCAGCCTTTGCTTTTAGAGTTCCAAAGGTAACAATTTGTGCAACTTTATCCTTGCCGTACTTGCAACGCACATAATCAATAACAGCGTCTCTTCCATTAATACAAAAATCAACATCAATATCGGGAAGACTAATGCGCTCAGGATTCAAGAAACGCTCGAACAGCAATTTATGAATTAAAGGATCAACCTCCGTTATAGATAACGCATATGCGACTAAAGAACCTGCCGCACTACCACGACCGGGGCCAACCGGAATATTATTATTTTTTGCCCACTTTATAAAATCCGACACAACCAAGAAATATCCCGGAAACCCCATCTGAATTATTAGCTGAATTTCCTCCTCTAATCGATCGCGATATTCTTCGCTTGGTTCAAAATCCTCCTTTCCAGCGCCCTCACCTCTTGTCCTCAAACGCTCAATGAGACCAACTCGTGTTTCAGTAGCAAATTTATCGTCCAGGGTCATTTCATCAGGGGTATCGAATACCGGCATGTGGTAAGTCGAGAAATCGAACTCTACTTCACACATATTTGCTATATTCACTGTTTGTCCTATAGCATCCTCAAAATCAGGAAGCTCTTGCAACATTTCCTCAGCCGTTTTGAAATGCAGTTTCGCTTCTGTGTGGGCTAGACGATTTTCGTCAGCAAGTAGTTTACCTGTCGAAACACACATTAACACCTCATGCATGTGATGATCGTCTGATGACAAATAATGAACATCATTGGTAGCGACTAGAGGAATTCCAAACTTCGACCCTACACTTCTTGCAACTGAATTTAGGACCTGTTGCTCCTTGATGACATGCGGTTGAACTTCAAGATAGTAACGCTCTCCAAATACTTTGATATATTTTTCGACATGAGCACTAGCCCCTTGTTCATCTCCAATTTTGGCAAAAGAAGCGAACTCTCCAGACATGCACCCACTCAAACAAATCAAACCTTCATTGAGCTGTTCGAGAAGCTCGAAATCAATCCGAGGTTTGAAATAGAACCCATCAGTATACCCAGCCGTAACTAGCTTGCACAGGTTATGGTAACCAACCATGTTCTTAGCAAGCAGTGTTAGGTGAAAAATAGGAGACCCTCCCTGGGTCCGAGGTACTTTCTGAAACCTGCTCCCAGATGTTGTGTATACTTCACAGCCAATAATCGGTTTGATTCCTGACGCAAGTGCAGCTTCGTAAAAATCCACAACACCGTGCATGACGCCATGGTCTGTCATAGCAATCGCATTTTGGCCGCGCTCTTTAGCCATAGCCATTAGAGCTTTTATTTTGATAGCGCCATCTAAAACGCTATACTGAGTATGAAGATGCAAATGGACAAAACTACTCATATTTCACAAAGCCTACGAACAAGAGATATTTACTCAACAATCCGACATTTATCTAAAAGTTCCCGAGAGGACAACAGTAGCCCAGTAGGACCAAAAGAGAAAGACGAGCGGTGCCAATCGGGAATAATTATTCCTGATTGGCACAAGTTGTTATTAATTGTCGTTTATCTCTTTTTTCAAGCGCTTTGAGGAACTAAACCGCGGATATTTCTTAGCCGGAATATCAATGCTTGCTCCAGTGGAAGGGTTTCTCCCTTTGCGAGCATTTCGTTGCTGAACATAAAAACGCCCGAAATTTCTAACGGTAACTTCTCGGCCTTCCGATAGCTCTGCTCTGACAACCGAAAACACCATTTTTATTTGCTCGCGTGCCTGCTGCTCGGTCCCCCCAGACTTGAGTGCAATTGCACTGGCAAGTGGATTAGTCGAAGCCGCAATTGCACTAGATCCATAAGTGAACACTACGATACTGAGCGAGAAGGTCAATAACACTAATTTCTTCATTACAATTTCTCCTATTTTCTTCGGTTTATTTACGACGCTTAAAAAAAACGTCACTCAAAACCATTGTCGCGAGAATTGTAAAAAAGTTTACTAGGCTTTTATTATGCGCGCCTCTGAACTCTAGCCTTCACTCCTTCAAATCCAGGAGCTGCCAGTTTAACCTCTGTGACTCTACTACCGATTTGAGCCAAAGAGTTAGCATTTGAAAAAGAAAAGAAAGTAAATTCCCCCCCTGGCCATCTATCCTTGAAGAAATCAGCCTGTTCCGGATGCACTAAGTCGAATGCATGAATACCAAAATCTTCAACTAATACTGGTATAGAGAGTTGGCGATATGGATTCTTGTCCAGGCGACTCGGTATTACGACCCCACTGTTTTTCTCTACAACACTAAGAAGTGACTCAAATGAACCTTCGAAACAGTAATCATATCGCCCGTAAGCTTCCGCTGGAATCCCGAGTTCCGTAATTACTCGAAAAACATCCTCTGCATTGAAACTGTCTGGAAACAACGCAACTATAAAGACTTCGCGACAATTACTTAATCGACAACGCATGTCAAAACCCGGAATAACAGTAATAGCTGTTTCATCTGCTGCGGCTTTAACAGTATCAATAAAAGATGCATTATAGTAATCCGTCACTGCAATGACATCTAGCTCTTTGACCTTTGCAAGACGCACCAATGCAGCACCTGCTTCAACTCCACCTGTAGAAAAATACCCTACTGTCCCGGGTGAATGAATTCGCAAATCTATAGCATACTGCTTCCCTTTGCGAGGAGAGCTCGATAGAAATTTTCCACAAGTCTTTTTTGTAGCTTGAGCCTTTTTTTGTAGCTCTTCCTTACAGCGCTTACTGGCCCGCTGAAAAGCTAATAATGCTTCGGGTCCAGGCATACTCACCGGACCACTTGGAGTTGCACCTGACGCTGCTGATAGCCGACTTGATTTAACTGTAACCGAAGATTTATTTGAAGAAATGTCATTTGCTTTTTTCTTACGTTCATCGCTAGAGGAAGTTTTGCGTTTCGAAGATGACTCTTTTTTACTATTTGTGCTCTTAGCCGACTTCGAGGCAATAGATTTTTCAGCAGCTTCAGAGGTAACTTTAGCAGTAACCCCGCTTTTCTTTTTTTTAGCGGGTTTTGTACTGCGTGAAGATGTACCAGTATCAGTGGTCTTACGAGTAGTTTTCCTTTTACTTGTAGAGCCTTTAGATTTTAGCTCGACATCAATAACCTTTTCTGCACCTTTTTTAGTCGTACTGCTTTTTCCCTTTCGACCAACCTTACCTGAACCGCTCTCCGTGCTCGTCATAGTATCCTCATCCTAATCTCATTACTCCGCAGGTTATTTTTTCTCATCAGAACTAGCATCAGTGTCTGCAAGAGAATTCTCATTCTGCGTATTCCCATTAACTTTGGAATGCCCCTCAACATTTCTCTCAGCATCAATGGAGTGCCTAGCTATACGTTCAACCTCAGTAACTACAGACGTAAGTCCTTTTTTCACAAAGGCGCGCAAATCAGCAATATGAAGGTCTACGCGATCTGAATCATGTGAAGCATCAAGTACTTGTGTGGTGATTCGATCTACCTTGACGGAGATACTAGTGACCTTGCTATTGAGTGAATCTATTTTGCTTTCGAGCACCCGCAAATCATTTGCAGTAGGAAGCCCCATTAAACGCACAATAGTATTTGCAGTAACTTCTCTGGCTCGAGCAACAGACTGACTCTCTGAGAGAATTTCTTTCTCAGATTTCCCTTGTGCCTCGCCATAAGAATCGTCACTGTCAGAAATTGCGGGTTCCTCCTTTGGTTGCTCTGCAATACTGGCAGTTTCTTCCTCACCTGCGTTGTTATCTATGCCTTCTTGTTCCGCCATCAGCAATTCACGTCCTAATTTACAAAATACTGATTCAATACGCCACTAACGAATGACATTTGCTAAATATGAGCGATTTTGTCCTAAACGGGAATGATATCGAAATAAACCCTACTTTCCCCCGGACAATGCCTTTTCAGGTTCAGATGCGTTGCTAAGCAATGAGGATTCATGCTCATGTGAGATTGTTTCGTATAATGCACGGGCTATTGTCACTCTTTCGACTCTGTGGCTGTCAACTTTTTCGACAGTTACCACAGCCACCTTTGAAGCCTGATTATCTTGGTTTTCCACTCCACCTTTATGGTTTCCGACGGAGACATTGCCAGAATGATCGACCACTAAGTGATCCCCTCTATCCGGAACACGACCTAGCACGGTCAGTATAAACCCAGCGATTGTATCATAATCACCTTCAGGGATTTGCAGATCGAACCGTGCATTTAAATCAGAAACAAGCACGCCGCCATCGACAATAATCTCACCGCTTTCCTTTTCGACAATGTCGTCTTGTGCAACATCAGACTCATCAAAAATGTCTCCAACAATCTCTTCGAGTAAATCTTCAAGCGTTACTACCCCAGCGACACCACCGTGTTCATCAAGGACCACCGCTATATGAAGTTTTCTACCTTTAAGTTCCGCGAGTAAATCATCGCTCGGTTTCGTCCCAGGAATAAAATAACACTCGCGCATTATTTTACTAACATCAAAGTCCTTACCCCCGCTATCCAAGTAAGACGACACAAAGGGAAGTATATCCTTGACAAGAAGCACACCGAGTACATCGTCAATCCGCGGCCCAACAACTGGAAAGCGAGACAGGCCTGACTGATTAACTACCTGTAAAACTTCCTCAAATGCAGCATCTACTGCAATGGTCACAAGGTCCGTACGTGGAGTCATTACCTCACGAGCAACAGAGCCAGAAAACGCAAATACCCCTTGAAGCATATGCTCCTCCTCCTCATCGAGAACACCGCCAGCACCACTTTCAGAAATTAACATTGCTAACTCCGCGCTGGAATGAACTCGTTCATGAGCCGAAGGAATACGAAAACCAAAAACCTTGAGCAACAAATTTGCCGAACCATTCAGAAAGACCACCGCTGGTTTGCAAATATTACTAAATAAATACATTAAATCCGCTAGAAATCTCATGGTGGTTTCAGGATACCGAATAGCAATAGATTTGGCTGCGAGCTCTCCAATCACTATGTGAAGAAATGTAATCATGAGTAAAGCAAACACAGTGGCTACTGCGTGAGAAGCTACCAGTGCGTAAGTCTCACCAAGCCAGGTAAACAAACTAAACAGCACTCGCTGAAATGTATGCTCCCCCCACCATCCTAACAATAAACTGGCGAGCGTTATTCCCAACTGCGTTGCTGAAAGACTTGCATCCAAATCACCAAGTAGTTTCAATGATGACTTAACACCAAATTTCCCACTCATTTCGGGGCTTTTAAGCCTGGTCTCGCGAGCTCTGACCATCGCAAATTCCACTGCTACAAAAAAGCCATTTGCCAACACCAAGACAAATACTGAGGTAATACTCAAAATGGTATGTAACGCGTCTTCCATCAAAAGAACTTAATATTGGTACGACAATGCACATAACCGCGACATGGCCGTAGCTTTATGGGCTGCAAAGCACAACCTACTCTCGGTTTGAGAATAAATTTAAGAATCAAAGCGACCTCGCGCCAAAATTGCACGGGAGCAAAGCTCAGTTGTTTTCGGTAAGTAATCAGACTTGGAGGCTCCTTCACAGACCCATTTTCCCTCGCAAACCACATGCTTGTCAACTACCAGGTGCCAAGTAAGTGAAATCACATAACAAATTAATGCCTAAGGAAAGTATCGACCAACTCACAGCACCACTTGAGGAAACGAAGTAAAAACCTGGTTTCGCAAATACACACATTACTGATACAGTTCTCACAGTATAATTTAACACTCTTTTTTTGCGATTGGAACTAGTCTTACCAGCAGCATATGAGCATAGAATCTACAAATAATATCGAAGCTAGTCGAGAGATATTATGGAATATTACCAGCCCACTAAATGTAATAATTATGTACATGCTATGTGGGCTTTCATTTATCATTTTCAGCTGGGGCATTTGGCGTCGAATAGACCTTTGGGCTAGTGGTCAACCAGACAAAAACAGGTTAGCCTCCTTATTAAAGAGGGTGCCGCTTTTTTTTGTAGATACTTTTCTCCAACGCAAAGTAAACCGCGATTCTACAGCTAGCATCTTCCACACGGGTATTTTCATAGGCTTTATCACTCTATTCATCACAACGGTTATTGTCTTCATAGACCACGATTTTGGTTTCCCTATCTATCGGGGCCGCTTTTACCTGTTAGTCACCCTACTCAGTGATCTTTTTGGACTGGCATTACTTTTTGGACTGGCATTTGCCTTTCATCGAAGGGTAATAAAAAAACCCGACCGCATACATAGCTCTAGGGCCGATTATCTATTGCTTTTTTTATTAGGTTTGCTCGCTGTTCAGGGTTTTGCACTGGAAGGGCTAAGAATCTACGCGACAAATGACCCATGGGCACTGTATTCTCCTGTGGGCTACGTAGTAAGTCAATTGTTGTGGAGCTTTTCGATTCCCTTAGTAGAGCTTACACATTTCTTACTTTGGTGGGTTCATACTGTCTGCGCTTTTCTATTTATCGCAATACTTCCGTATACAAAGCTCTTACATATCTTTTCGAGTAGCGCTAATTTACTGTTTCGCAATCTTTCTAGACATAAGGGAACACTAAAGTATCCAGGTGATATTGAAAGCTTAATTGAATCGGCTCTTGAGAGCGAAGACGAAAACAGTTTTCAGGTTGGAATCAGCAATATATCTGATTTTAGTTGGAAACAGCTACTAGACCTTGATGCGTGTACCTCTTGTGGACGATGCCAAGAAGTGTGTCCAGCGTATATATCTGGCAAACCCCTTTCTCCAAAATGGCTCATCCTTGACAGCAAAGAACACATGCTTTCCCTTCGCGCACAAGATAAGTTCAGCCAAACATCTAATGCGACAACTAGTGCGCTCTCTCCAACAACGCTACTCAATAAACTTGACCGGTTCCTACTAAAAACAGTAACGCTCCAAACCACTCCAAATGAGAACACAACAAACGATACCAATGTTCAACATCGCAGCAGCAGTAACGCGTTGGTACAGAATTCTGTACATAAATTAGGCGAATCCACATCCGAACACTTAGCGGGTGGTGTAATGGACCAGGACGTTTTTTGGTCATGCACTACATGCCGAGCTTGCATGGAGGCTTGCCCAGTAGATATTGAGCATGTAGATTTGATTGTCGATGTTCGACGCTCCATGGCTCTAATGGAAGGAAACGTTCCCACAGAAGCGCAATCAAGTCTTCGAGCTATAGAAACTAGAGACAATCCGTTCGGCCCTAGTGAGTCACGAACAGACTGGTTAGATGGCATCGATGTCCCAATCTTAGACGACAACTCCGAAGTCGACATTCTCTACTGGGTAGGTTGTGTCTCAGCCTACGACAAACGCAAACAAAAAATTGCTCAATCCATGGCTAAAATTCTAAATGCAAGTGGCCTAAGATGGGGGATATTAGGCACACGCGAATGCTGCACGGGAGATCCGGCACGACGACTTGGTGAGGAAAATCTTTTTCAGTCTCAAGCGAAAAAGAACATTAAGTTACTCAAACAAGTTAAATTCAAAACACTTGTAGCAAGCTGTCCTCACTGTTTCAATTCAATCAAAAACGAGTACCCCGATGTTGATAAGAACTTTCTAGCCAACGACACTAGAGTCATTCACCATAGCCACTTACTTCACGAGCTACTCGAACAAAATAAAATACTTCTTTCACAACCGTTAGAGGTAGATATTACTTATCACGATCCTTGCTATTTAGGCAGATACAACAATAGTTACGATAAGCCACGTTCTGTGTTGAAACAAATTCAAGGAACACGACTTTCCGAGATGTCTTGCTCACGAGATAAAGCTATGTGCTGTGGCGCTGGTGGCGGCCATTATTGGTTTGATATGAAGAAGGGGGATAGAATCAACGTTCTGCGAGTAAACCAAGCAAAGGAAACTAAAGCTCAGATGATCGCTACTGGCTGTCCGTTCTGTATGCAAATGATTGAGGATGGTGTAAAATCAACAAACAGCGAGCAAGAGCTTCTTGTAAAGGACTTGGCCGAACTAGTAGCAGACGCTTTAACATGATTAGAGCTCAACAAAACATGGTTAAAATTCAAACACTTAGAACAGACTTTATCGAATCAAAGGGATCCTTTTGGATTATCCCTTTTTCTCTTGGCTTGTCCCTCATACTTTTTGGCATACTGATAATCATTATGCCCGAACTTTTGGCGGTATTGGTCGCTGCTGGAATTATTTTTGCTGGAATAAGTCTATTGTTGTTTGCACTCAAAATTCGAAGGTCAAAGCAAAGTGTAGTTCGCAATATGTTCGATCCTCTGGATGTTTAGTTGTAGTTCATGGCTGTAAGAGATGATGAAAATGAATTTCTTGTAGTTTCAAGAACCAGGAGGTACATTGAGCTAATTAATCCTAAGCAGGAGACTTTTCTTGCACGTGCACTTTCAAGTAAAATTAACGTATGCATAGGTGACACTGTTTTTGTGCAAAACAGTGGAAACGACAAAATCGTAACTGACATAAAGCCGAGAAAAAATTGCTTAACCAGAGCTTACTTCGGTAAAGAAAAGCAACTAATAGCAAACCTAGACTTAGCCATAGTTGTTACCGCGCCAAAACCACTCTTTAACACCGTTTTCATCGACCGTATGATTGCTGCTGCCTATAAGGACTCTATCCGCTGCTTGATTGTTGTGAATAAGGCCGATCTTAGCGATGCCATGTTAGCAACACAGGAATTAATAGAAGTCTATCGAAAAATTGGCTTTGATGTTTTATGTACAAGCACAAAGACTGAGCACGGCCTGGACTCTTTAAAGGACACGCTTAGGGATCCCACATTAGCAGTCGCTGGATTCGCAGGATTATCTGGTGTCGGAAAAAGCACCATACTCAATCACTTTATCCCGCACGCATCTGCTAGAACTCAAACAGTCAGTCAAAAATCCGGACATGGTCGGCAGACGACCACCCAACCATATGGTTATCTATATCAGAGAGCGAACGTCTCACCACTTCTATTAGTTGATTTACCAGGACTGCAGAACTTTGGTGTTTCCCATCTAACAAGAAGCGAAATCCTCAAGGCTTTTGTCGAATTTCAGCCTTATGCAGATAAGTGTGAATACCGCGACTGCTTACATACGGTTGAACCAGATTGTGCGCTACTTAATGCACTTCATCGTGGCGAGATTGAAAAAACTCGTTATAACTCATACCTAAACATGCTCGAGGAAATTCAGAATGCTCGCGAGTATTGATTTTAAGTAACTACTTACCCTATGGAATTGAAAAAGAAACAAAGGCTATCCGATATTCTTGTAGGAATCTTCGATTCACAGCATCAAACTTGTATATTGGGCGAGCTCGCCGACAACCTTGAACATCACGGGATTGCCATTGTACTAATTATGTTTTCCATTCCCGCGGCGCTACCAATTCCGGCAGCTGGATATTCGACACTTCTGTCCATACCTCTGCTTATCATTGGAATAAGATTGATTTTGGGAATACAAACAATTTGGCTCCCCACAAAAATGCGCTCTCGTAAATTTGACCCCTCTGAGCATTTAAAATTGTATCGAACAATAATGAAGATAGTTTGCTTTATTGAGCGTTTTTCAAAACCGAGACTCGTATCTTTTGTTCAATCAAAAATGAGTAGAATCCTTTTGGGGGTACTTATTTGCGCACTTGCTTGCTCGATGGCACTTCCAATTCCTGGGACGAACACTTTGCCTGCGGGTGGAATATTCTTGATTGGATTCAGTCTTCTTGAAGACGATGGGCTATTACTGTTGGCGGGGATAGTTTACAGTTTTCTTGCTCTGTGCCTTTCTATTTTCATCATTGTTTTTGGTTATGAAGTAGTTCGCTATGCTATCAGTGCTTTTTTTTCGCGGGCTTAGAGGGCTTAGATACTCTTGCTCGGGGTTTGCGCTTTGCGTAATCGGGTGGGTTAAATTCACCGTGCACAACAAAAATCGCCTCGGCCAGATGAAACCGATTATTCGCAATATAACGAACCGCCACCTTGCCGCTTGGATGCAAATCATGCAACGGTCGCCTCTTACCAGCGTCCCTGTGGATTGTTTGACGATCTAAATAAACAATCTTTCTCGGTCCATTATTCTCTAGAGGCTCAACTACAATTGAAATAAATTCCGGGTGTACATAAGATAGACGTCCATAAACTATCCCCGTAGAGTAAACGTCCTTACTCTTCTTAACCGGACTAGAGGCTGCAGCGCTTGAGGCATTTCTGGAATTGTCCCGCGCTAAAGCATAAATGGGCATAAAAAAAAATGTTAGCACAAAAAAAACCGAAAGATAATGTTTCAATTTCTGATTTATCTACTCCCCAGACCCTTGGGGTTTCACAACGGAAAGCCTTGGTTTAAGAGGAATTACATTATAGCCAACTTGCGCTCTTAGTGCCTTGCGCAATCTCAAACTAACATCGCGTGGAATAGGTGTCTCATCTAAAGTTTTTGCAACACCAACAATATGCTTACAATCATCCACTAGATTGCGACAATTCTGACACCCCTCTAAATGAATTTCTACGCGCCTCTTTAGCAGCGAAATCATCTCCTCATCAATATACCAATCCAATAACTCTTCTACTTCAGAGCAATTCAGATCACTTAGATCAAGAAACGACATTTGATTTCTACTTTCATTATCCACTTATATGGACATCCCCTGAATTCAAAGCGCGCAACTTACAGCACCAGAAACTAAACAGATTAAATAACACCTGAGCCCAAAAGCTCTCTCAATTCCGACGCAAAATACTCACCTTTAGATTCTAATACTTCCGGGAAACAAAATAACATAATCCTTCGTCTATTAGAAGTTATGTTAGCGTCATTAACGCTAACAAACGAGATTCATTCAATAAACTCTAGCACACTTAACAAAGAACAGCTCAAGTCAAAGTGATAAAATTAATTGACAAATTTATACCCAACCCCATGAACCGTTAATATATGACGTGGTTTGTCCGGGGTTGCTTCAACTTTATGCCTAAGTCGAGCTATAAAGTTATCTACTGTGCGAGTAGTCGGGTAGCTATTGTAACCCCAGACATTATCGAGTAAGCGATCTCGAGAAATAGGCTCATCTGGATAGCTAGCAAGATACTTCAGAAGTTCAAACTCCTTTGCAGACAGCATCAATTCGCTCTGCCCTCTGGTAGCCCGATAAGCACGGAAATCAACACTCACTTCACCAAAGTTCAGTTGTTCGTTAACCAAGACACCGCTGTCATCGATGGGCAAAGCCCCCCCGGCTCTTCGCAACAGCGCCTTAATACGAGCGAATAATTCACGCATACCAAAGGGCTTTGTCAGATAGTCGTCAGCTCCTAACTCTAAACCAACAACCTTATCAACCTCAGAGCCCTTAGCCGTAAGCATGATTATCGGTGTATTTTGCCCCTCAGTCCGAATTTGGCGACAAACTTCTAAACCATCCATACCCGGCATCATCACATCTAAAATTACAAGATCAGGATGCTCATCTCGATACTTTTCAAGCCCAGAAATTCCATTCTCACAAGAAATAACATGGTAACCCTCACACACGAGGTTATCTTCCAAGCCAGCCCTAACTATTGGCTCGTCCTCAATAAGTAGTATTTTTGTGCAATCAGAGCTTCCCATATGAAAGAAGTGAGTTATATCAGCCACTAACGGAGATATCGGTGACTAAAACATTTACGGAAAGATTTAGCATAACAATAAACCGTAAAAATCAGAAAACTACCCAAAAGCAAATAACAAAACGGAACAACCATAAAAAACCTCCAAAGATACATCGGCTTAAACGGGCTTAAACGCCTAGCTTCAACTGTTGCCACTATCTTAAAGAATACTCGCTGAGAGTTTCTCAATCAACACTTTTTCTCAAACACGGCAGCAACAACCCCTAACTCACTAACTTTACAGGCAAAATCTCCACTCAAACAAATGCTCGATACAACAGCTGCACTTGGTCCATAGAACGAAGCAAAGACAGAACTCTCGAATCTGCTATATCATCAAAAATAGCCCTGAACCCCTGACGATCCTTTGGAATAATAATCTCAGGCTCTCCCTCGACACCAGCTAGCTCAAGAGCTATCTTTGCCGCATCCTCTAGAGTCCCAATGCTATCGGCAAGCTTGAGCTGAACGGCTGTTTCACCAAGAATAATTCGTCCGTCAGCAAACTTCTTGACTTCCTCAACATCGATGTCCCTCGCCTTAGAAATAGCTGCAACAAACTGCTCGTATGCTTGGTCTACTGTTGACTGAAGAATGCTCTTATCCTCAAGAGTCACTTTACGAAAAGGCGACCCGGCATCTTTGTACACTCCACTCTTGATAACCGTCATATCAACACCAAACTCCTTCATAATGCCACTGACATTGGGGATCATCATCACAACACCAATCGACCCTGAAATAGTGCTTTCATTCGTCACCACCTTGCTGCACCCCAAAGAGGCGTACAACCCACCGGATGCCGCTATATTGCCGAGAGAACAGACAATGGGCTTCTTATCCCTGGCACGCAGTATTGACTGATAAATCTCCTCTGATGCGCCGACAGCGCCTCCTGGGGAGTCGATGCGAACTACTATTGCCTTGATTTTTTTGTTTTCGACCTGCTTTTTCAAGTTTTTCTTGAATTTCTTAGAACTTAAGATTTCCCCAACCAGGCTTACCACCGAAACCGCTCGGCCACTATCAATCCCCGACGAGGCACCGTTGTCAGCAAGCATTTCTCGAGCCATCATAGACACGGACGCGATCATCATTATAAACGACAAAGCGACAACAGCAGCCAAAACCCATCCAATTATCGCTAAAATCATCTTGAGTGTTTTCATCGGTTTCCCCTGTATTTACCTAAAGTTTCAGGCCTTTATAAACGATAACTTTAATAGAAGTGTCAACTAAATAAGATATCAAAAGCTTCATAAATCGAAATGACTACGCAAATCATAAATGCTAACCCTCAAGCACTACGCGGCATAACAGTCGAGCGTTCATCAGGTCTCTCCGCCGCTTTAGCAACTCTCGGAGTGGGAGACGTTGTGAGATTCGGGGTGCGAAACAATACGCCTGGAAACCAAGGGCTCATTCAACTGAACGGACAACTGGTTAAAGCGACTCTTCCAGAAACCGTCAAAACTGGCTCTAAAATTCTCGCTCAAATAACGGAAGTTGGCAATCAAGTTTTGCTAAAAATCCTCGATGCTCAAGCACCATTATCCATAAGTCCACCAACTATAATCACAAGCCTGAGCACTCAGTTACTCAGTTACGCAAATCAAACAAATGCCGCTAGCATTCAAACACTTCCGCTAATCACAATACCCGAAAATCTTGCAAGTAATCAGTTGGGACAAAACATATTATCCAATCTCTTCGCACAACTAGCCACGAACAACCAGCTCACTAACTCTCAATCCGTATTATCACAGCTGCTCACCCTAACCGATGGCAATCTTTCACTGAATCTAAAAGATACTGCTGCTTCACTTCAGTCTCTACTAGAACAGGGCACAACGCAAAAACCTAGCAGCTTACTTATAACTTTAGATGCAGAGCTAAGAACACTGCTGACAGGCGAGCAGGATAGCCATTATCTGACGCGCCACACAAAACAAATCATAAACGTATTACTTAAAGAACTTCCAGATATAAAAAAAGCAGAACAACATACACACAAGACTCTAGTTAATGTTCTAAAAGACCTACAGAATGCTCGAGTTGATCATGAAAATTTCAACTCACATGTACAGTCCGCCCTTACTCATCTTGAAGAATCTCTGGGTCAGCAAGTCCGAGCAGCACGAACGCCAAACACATTCATTCCAGCTCAAGTACAACAAGCGGCACATGGCCTTGAACAACTAGCAAACTCGCAAGAGACTCTTAATCAACTCAATCCACTCATGCAAGCTCTTGGAGAGCCCGCACTCATATTGTTTCCATTTCTTTTCCAAGGTCTTATTTCTCACGGAGAAATGACAATTAGCCCCGACAGTCAAAACAATCAAGAGAAAAAACATGCCCCAAAAGACAACTCAAATAGCGAAGAAAAGAGCTCTAGCACTGAGCCTTATCACAAAATACATATAACAGTTCCACTACCTTCGCTTGGGGAAACTGAAGTAGATATCGCATACCGCAGCAAGGAAATAATGATAAGATTCACGGTCCGCGAAGCAGAAACATCTGATTTCCTTCAAGAACAACTCGAACACCTGGCAGGCATACTGCGTAACCTTGGACTTGAGAAAGCTGAACTTATAGCGAGTGTAGGGGAAAAAGTCGATTCACATCCAACATGGAGCAAAGGGCTTCTCGACAGAAGCACTATTGTAGCATAGGATACAGTTCTCACAGATATGACATAAATCTCACAGTATGACACAAAAACAGTTTGCAATTAATGCATCACTAGCTGTCGCGGTGATAATGTTGGTTGGGAAATTCAGTGCCTACTTACTTACAGACAGTACGGCTATTCTCTCAGATGCAGCAGAATCTGTAATTCATATTTTTGCCACTAGCATATCCGTATTTAGCCTATGGTTTGCTGACAAACCCGCTGACGAAAAGCATCCCTACGGTCACGGGAAAATCGTGTTATTCTCTATTGGGCTTGAAGGATTACTTATTTTTTCTAGCGCTATTTTTATCATCATCAAGGGTCTTATTGAATTCATTAACGGGCCAGAACTACATAAGCTCGACAGTGGGCTTATAATTATTGCCGTCTTGACTTGTATTAATTTATCCCTGGGCCTTTATCTAAAACGCGTTGGAAAAAAAGAAGGCTCTCAAGTGCTTATAGCAAACGGCAAACACGTTCTTACAGATATGTGGACAAGTGCTGTAGTTGTTCTTGGAGTAGCGATAGTATGGCTGACAGGGTTTGCCCTGCTTGACCCTTTAATTGCTATTGCTGCGGGTGTGCATATTCTGTATACAGGAGGCCACTTGATGCGCGATGCGACCACTATTGCAATGGACGAAGTATCTCCGGCTGATACAAAGGTTATTCGTAATGTGCTCGACACTATTGTAAGTGAAGGGCTCATTGGTGGGTACCATCAGCTGCGCTATCGACGAGTTAACGATGTCTACTGGATTGAGCTACATTTACTTGTTCCAGGGGAATTAACTGTCTCGGATGCTCATGTCCGAGCTACGGAAGTAGAAGCTAGGCTGGCCCAAGCTTTTCCACTCATTCAAGTGTATGTTACTTCACATATCGAGCCAACGGATCACAACTCAGCGCACCCTGAGGGGCATGTTGGGGATCCCCTAGGCAGTTAAATTCCTACGATCGTTGCCAATAACGTCAAATCATAGCATAAAGAGCATCAATGATTGCGCAACTTCCTAATGAATAATGCCGAGGAATAGCTCTAAATGGGCCCCGAAAAGAAACACCATAAAGCCAAGAACAAAACAGCTCGTCATCATATCCAGAGATATACCCTAACTGGCATTTTAACACTGATTCCCTTTTGGATAACCTGGCTTTTTTTCCGAGTCGTATTTGAAACTCTTTCAGACATAGGACTTCCTTGGGTTCGCAAATTGTCCCTTACGATTAAACCGACTTTTCCATCGGGAGCACAATGGATTCTATCGCCAGTATTTCAATCATCTCTGGCTGTGCTTCTTACGTTATTTGCGCTGTATATACTTGGATGGGCCACATCTCGTGTAATAGGCAAACGAGTCTGGAGAATGATTGACGCTATTATAGAACGCATCCCCTTTGCTCACAAGATATACGGCTCCACAAAGAAATTGCTCTCTATCCTTCAAAAAGAGCCAGGTGAACAAGTTCAACGCGTTGTCTTGATTGACTTCCCATCTGATAGTATGAAAACGGTTGGGTTTGTCACCACTGTGCTAGAAGACTCGGATACGGGAGAGAAGCTTGCGGCTGTTTACGTACCAACTACACCCAATCCGACTTCAGGATATCTAGAAATTGTGCCTCTAGATAGACTTGTTTCAACTAATTGGACTATGGAAGAAGCTATGACATTTATAATTTCAGGAGGGGCAGTTGCTCCAGACAAACTTTCATACAGAAACTCTAAGACAGCAGTGTCTTAACATGCAGCAGTAATTGCTTGAGGTAACATTTTGACAGCACTTGACTTAAACAGCAGTCACACAAAAGCTCGCAATAGTGAGGCGATGTCTAAAGAGGTCAATCAGAACAGTTGGCCTCGAGAGTATGGTGATTATCTTTTTCGTTACGCGATTAATCGCCTAAAAAACGCTGAGGTTGCAGAGGAAGTAGTACAAGAAACATTCCTCTCTGCCATAAAGGGAGCAAAATCATTTAAGGGCAATTCTGCAGTTAAGACATGGTTAGTGGGAATTTTAAAGCACAAGATTATTGACCATATTAGGCGCGAGTCACGCAACAAATCCCTCAGCCTAGACGATTTGGGTGAAGATGAGCTCAGTAAGAGATTTGATGAACAGGGCTCCTGGAAGGCTGGCTTAATGCCACAGAGCTGGACTAGAAACCCGGCAGCTGTTTTAGAGCAAAAGAATTTCATGAGCACTCTGCACGGTTGTTTATCGAAACTCCCACACAGACTAAAAGAGGGGTTTTCTCTCAGGGAGCTCGATGACCTCACTACAAACGAGATATGTCAGATTATGAGCATTACGCCGTCTAACCTATGGGTGATTTTATATCGCGCCCGGCTTCAACTTCGTGAATGCTTAGAAATTAACTGGCTTGGACAGGAAGAAACTAAAACAGATAGTAGCAAATAATGATGCTTTCGTGTAAAAAGACCGCTGAATTGATATCGCAGTCATTTGATAGCCCAATACCGCTAGGAACCAAACTTGGGTTGTGGATTCATCTGGCGATGTGCAATGGATGCAGAGCTTTACGTAGTCAGTTGTCTTTTATACAACAGGCACTACTCAAGTACAGACACGAACTGGCGAAAAACGAAACAGCATACGAGGAGCGCGGCTTGAGCGAAGAAGCACGCACACGCATAGAAAAGGCCATACAAGAGGCAAGCGCTGATGACGCCTCAAAATAGACAACTATGAGTTCTACCCAATAACCCTCACTGAATTTTCAAGTAGTTATGATTATAGCCGATAAATCGTTTGAACTAGTCATGCCAGCTGGTGATGTTGAGAAGCTCAAGTTCGCATATGCATATGGAGCACATGCAGCGTATGCCGGTGTTCCAATATACTCACTGAGGGCTCGAGGCAACGGCTTTAGAAAGGACTCATTAGAGCAAGCAATCACCTATGCTAGAGAGTTGGGCAAAAAGTTGTATCTAACGATGAATATTTTCTCGCATAATAGCAAGATTCCTGGATTTTTGGATCTTTTTTGCTACCTAGCGGATTTAAACCCCGATGGGTTTATAATGAGCGACGCAGGTCTTGTTAAGCAAGCCCTTAAATTACGCCCAAACGCGAAGATTCATGTATCCACCCAAGCAAATGTAACGAACTGGGCGGCCGCCGAATTCTGGAGAGATTTTGGTGTAAAGCGAATCGTATTATCTCGGGAATTATCGCTCAAAGAAATTCGCGAGATTCACGAAAAGATACCTGAAGTAGAACTCGAAGCGTTCGTTCACGGCGCAGTATGCATAGCGTATTCTGGGCGTTGTTTGATTTCGAATTACATCAACCATCGCGATGCCAACCAAGGAACATGCACTAATTCGTGCCGTTGGGAGTATAATCTAAGTCGCAAAAAGGGAAGTCTTAAAGACGTGGAGCAAGAGCGCTCTAGCGCGGATTCTCCTTACACCCCGCTTCGAGACAGCTATTACGTGACTGAATCTAATGGTTCGGAGGAAAAATTTGAAGTTGACGAGGATGAGCATGGCACGTTTCTCATGAATTCTCGCGATCTCTGCGCAATAGAGCTACTGGACGAGCTTCGTGATGCGGGAGTTACTAGTTTCAAAGCCGAAGGACGAACCAAATCTGTATACTACGTAGCTACTATTTCTCGAGCTTATCGAAAGGCGATAGATGATATGACCGAAGGTCGTCCATTTGACAAGCTCAACCTAGACGAGGTTATGACAACTGCTAATAGAACTCTCATGACTGGCTTCTATTTAAAACGTCCTAAAAATTACGGAGAGAATTTTTCTGATGGGCTATCTTTGCCCTTAACTCATCGTTTTGCAGGACACGTTCAAGACTATAACCCGTCAACAGGCCTTGCATGGATAAATTTCAAGAACAAAGTTGAAGTTGGCTCTGAGGTAGAATGGATGACACCGTCCGGTATTGTCTCCCACAAGGTTGAGACAATCGTTAAAGCTAACGGATGCCCAATCAAGGAAGTCCACGGCGGAATTTATGCTGGGCTTCCCTGTCCGTTTACTCCAGATGGGTTAACTTTATTGAGAGTTCCTTTGGGGGCATCTGATGCAACTAGCGATGAATGCGTGAATTGCTAAGTGAGGTGTTAAAATCACCACCTTTCTCTCTCTCCCGATTTGTCATCGGAAGTCGGTAGTTTCTTATCGCTTTGCTTCAACCTTTTGTTTTTTATCGCTATTGCTTCGTTAATATTCCAAATAGCATCCATACCGTGTTTAAGACTCCCCGCAGTCTTTCGTTTAATCGTCAAATCGAGCGCTGTATCAACAGACTCTCGCACGACATTGTCTCGAGGATTACGATTCTTTCTATTTTTTCTGACATCCTCATAACGAGAACGTCGTTTTTCAGGTTCAACTTCTACCCGACCCTCGAACACCCCAGATTTGACGTCGACATTTTCCTGAGCCATTAGGCTATTAATGAAACTCAAGATGACAATAAGCAAAATTATTAATTTCCGTGACATATATCTGTTATGCTGCAAATTATGCGAAAGGTGACAAACTATACGCGTAGCGAACTAATTAGTAAGTTAATTTGCTAAGTTGCAACTAGCCTGGATTTCCCACCAACTTCGTTAGGGAAATTGTGTTAGACCGTATGGTGAATACGGACTTTGGACAGTTTTTTAATTGAATGGGCTAAAGTTGAGAAAGCGCATAAGTGGAAGTTGTGGAAGTTCTCGACATAAGATACCTTCCTTCGACCATCGCCTTGCCCTGAGCATTTGTCCCTACGGTGCTCGCGTTATCAAGA